>JAWWEV010000001.1:112181395-112221375 GCA_035583235.1 Hafferia zeledoni
CCTACTGAGACTCGAACTCGTGACCTTGGGAGTCAGAGACCGGAGTGCTCACCATTACGCCACGGGACCGCCCTTCTAGTTGGCAGTATAGAGTTCACTTAAATGCAGGACCTGCTGTTGAGATGGTCATCCTGTCAGCTCTCTTCCAGCCACTCCTTTTTAGGCTCTAATTTTTCCTTTTTAAAGCTTGTCCTAGACTACTATGAAGGGCGAATTTGAGTTCCCACGTGTCCTGTTGGTACCACATTTGTTGATTCTCATGGCTCTAGGCCTCCAGCTGGTACTAAAGGTGCTTTTGAGCACTGTCATACGTGCTGTGTCTTAAATACAGGTTACTTTGTGCAGCACAAGCTACTTATTGAACCATTCTAAGCCACTGTGCTTTAGTTTGGACTAAGCCAGACGTGTTTCCCTGTGTAAAATACTGGTCCATAACTGCTCATCAAACAGGCAATTACAATACTGATCACTGAGCCAGGGATAGCCTTGTTGTACTTAGAATTAAGTTAATTAGAATGAAAGTGCTGTCAGCACCATGAGACCTGCTCTTGATCATTCTCTTTAATCATCCCAAGAATAATAAATTTTAGAAAGATTTATGTGATAGGGCAGAAATCATAGGTTTTGTGTACAGTGCTGCAGGGAAAGGAATGAAACTGTCACATGAAACTCTGTCAAGGAAGGCAACAGTGAGAGGCCAAGGGAGGGAGGGGATGCAAGGGAAATACAGCCTGGTTTGGGATCCCATGTGCCCAAAGGCAGAAGGGCAGGAGGGTCATTATACAGCATTCAGCAGCAAGCAGCTTTGAGGGAGACTGGGAAAGGCTCCCTGTAGTGCTCTTTGTGGGATTTAGGATGTTACTGCTGCAGGAGACATCTGGACACCAAAGAGAGTTTGACCTCTGGCAAAAAGGGTGAGGGTATTTGATTGGGTTTTCTTCAGACCTCTTATATTGTCCAGTATTTGGCTTGGGGAGTACCTGGAGCCAGGGTGGCTGCCCTCCAGAAGTGCTGCCCTCTCTGAAGGAGAGGATTCGGAGTCAGAACTGAAGACAGCATTGCTTTTGATACTTTGATTGAAAAGAGAAAATAAGCCATAAAATAAAGGCTTCTTTTAAGAATCAGTATGCTACTTTCTCCAGATAATCCCCCAAAGTCTAAACCTGGCAGAGAGAGGTATAATCAGCCTTTGCCTATTCCTCAGCTCTCAAGAATTCTCTGTGGCGGGGATGGCAACTTTCAGAGTTCTTGCAGCTGTACCAACACACAGGCAAGGGAGCCTAAAGCAGATCTGAAATGTGTTAATGTTTGTTCATTTCTAAAACAAGGAAAGGGAAATGTAGAAACCATGCTGAAATGCAAATGTTGAGCAACCTGGCAAGTGAAGTGGTTGCTGGAATTTATAGGTCAGACTTAGTGGAACTGACAAGGACACTGCCAGAGTGTAACTTCAGGAGATAAGCATTTCTCTCCAAACTAAACAAAAAACCCCACAACAAGAGTGGCATTTTGGATGCTGTATTGACACAAGTTTTGGCTATGGTAAAGTGGGTGCTTTGAGCTAAAATTTTCTCTGCAAAAAATTAAATTTTTCACTCAAGTAAGGGTTGGGGACTCTCCTACATTTTTTACTTTCTCTTCTGCAGGCCCTGAACCGTATTCTGAAGAATTTTCATCTTTGTGGAGAGGAGATCCACAAAAGTATTGGAGGACAGAAAAGGAGGCAAAACAAGGAAGACAGAAATGGATCTATAGGATTTCAGCAGAACAAAAGAAACTGGAAGAAATGGGGAACTCAGAAGATTTTCCTGTCCTGTGTGCCACTAGTTGCAAGGTGTGGCTATGGAGGAACTAAATTGTAAAGGGCTTCTACAACTCACAGCGTGAAGGGTGGAAGAGAAATGAGTGGAAACAAGGAAGAGTACACAGAGTACACTTCTCCCAGGCACTCAGCAATAGGACAAGGGGGCACGGGCTCAAGGTCTGCCAGGGGAAATTTAGGTTGGATATCAGAAAACAATTCTTTGCAGAGACAGTAATCAGGCATTGGAATGGCCTGCCCAGAGAGGGGAAGGATTCCCCATCCCTGGAGGTTTTTAAAGTGAGATTGGCCGTGGCACTGAGTGCCATGATCTGGTAAAGGGACTGGAGTTGGACCAAGGGTTGGACTTGATGATCTTGGAAGTCTTTTCCAACCCAATCAATTCTATGATTCTATGATTCTATGTCCCTGCTGGAGCAGGGCTCCTCTGTGGTATGTCACTGGATCAGGGAGGCTCCAGCAACTCCCCTTGTGCACGGGTGGCACAGATGGTGCCACCTACAATCTCCTGGTCCAGTGACAAATTGGAGTCCCTCAGCTTGTGTTCTTTCTTTTGAGTGGGGAACATCTGTAGTCAGTGGAGTGCTGGCAGCTCCTACACCACTCCTTGTACTCAGAGATGTGTGCCCTGGCACAAAGCAACAGCTGTGAAATCCCCACGCTGGTCTTTCTGCTCAGACTTGTGCAACACTTGTCCTGCCTGGTCAGTGCTGAGGCTCAGGTTGCAGGAAGCCCAGATGGCCACATTCCTCCCAGATACACACAGCAGAAACTGGGGGGTGGATGAAGCCAAGCATCCAAACAGCCTGGCCCAGTGCACTCTCCTGCCTGAACTGCTGGGAAATCAGCAGCTACAGATCATAGAATCACAGAATCGATTGGGTTGAAAAAGCCCTCCAAGATCATCAAGTCCAACCCTTGGTCCAACTCCAGTCCCTTTACCAGATCATGGCACTCAGTGCCACGGCCAATCTCAGTTTGAAAACCTCCAGAGATGGTGAATCCACCCCCTCTCTGGGCAGCCCATTCCAATGTCTGATTACTCTCTCTGGAAAGAATTTTTTTCTGATATCAGAAAAAAATCTGATCAGTGTGTGACAGGCAGGAGGTGGGGCTGCCTAAAACCAGGAGTGGATGGGTGGTGCTCTGAAAGTGTGGGGATTCTGAGAGCTGTCTATAACAAAATGATAAGAAATTATTTTTTAGAATAGGTCAAAAAGACTTGCTAATCTGCATATGTATTCTATCATGCTCAAGGACAGCATTTACAATATAAATCCCATCCTTGAACAGGGACTTGCCTTGCTAGTGTGCTTTCAGAGCTTAAAGAGATTCTTCTATTCCTGAAGAGTGGACTCACACTAAAGGACCCTGGCAATCAAATTTAGTATTGCCATTGATGTCACCCATCACCAAAAATACACAGCTAAATTCCTGGCATCATAAAATAATTAGAATGTTTCATAAGGGAAACAAAATTCACAGTTGCACAAAATTATAAAGGCAGTCAAATTCCACTTAATTATGCTTCAGTGCATAAATTTATGATGACAAATTTGCATGCTCTTAATCTAGTGAGCATATGCCTTTCATCAGGCCATGGGGATAGAGCAGTGGCAAAGATTAATTCACAGTAATTTAGCTGGTGTCTTATAGCCAGAGCACCAAAGTCACTGACTTCAACAATTTCAGTGCTGGCAACCTCCTGATCAACCTCGGTGTTTTAATTCCTTCTTTACAATGCCATGGTCAAAGCACCCAAGCAATTGAATTAAAAAAATCTGCTGCAATACTTCAGTGATCAATGAGAGCATTGGGAACAGGGCAGAGCTGAATGGGAGCTCCAACCACACCCTACAGTAGGTGATCCATCAAAATCTTGACTATGACACAGCATCAGCTTGCAAAGAAAAAAGCAGCTCTCAACGATTTCTGTCCCTTTTGGTCTCTGCTGTAGCAAAGCAAAAGAAAACAAAAGAGGAACAAATACATTAAAACAGCTGTACCAATTATTTTACATGGACCTATCCCGATACTTCAGCTGTGTGACAGAGCCAAGAGGAGGCAGCCACACTCCACTGCCAGTGCCTCCTATAGTGGAGCTGCAAACTCTGGAGCACCTCTGACTGGAGCAGCCAACCCCAGGAAAACCATCAGCTCTGCAAAGAGGTGAGACTGTGTAACCTCTGCCACACTGGTGAATGTGCAGCTTTCCCCTCTGGACATCTCGGGGAGCTGTGGCCTAGGTTATGATGAATGTTCTTGGGAGCAGGGAGGCTCTGCTGCTTGGCTGAATGTGGGTGTATTTTCCAGGGAAACCTGGTCATATGGTCATAGCTCTGGGTAACCTGACAGGAAAATATGCTGGAAAAAGGAAGTGCCATCAGCTGTCAGTCATGCAGAGAAGCAGGTGGGGTGAGGAGGCTTAAGTGGAAACAGCAAAAACTAAGACAAGCTCTCTCTTATATATGCATTGGTCTTGATCTCTTTCCTGCACATTTGAACATACACACATAATGTTATATTGGTCTTTACAAATGAAACGTTGGAAGAAGTTTCCTCCCCCCATTGAAAGCACAGCTTTTAATAAAAAGTGAAAATATCTTTAAATTCTTTCCATATTTTAAAGGAGATTTTAAAAACGGTATGCTCAATATTTTGTAAACAAATGAGGATTTATGAACTCAGATGATGAAGAGGAATACATCCATCTAAAAAAAATATCCAGTAAAATCATCTGCAGGAAAACTGTGCCTATACCACTAACATCCCAAAGGTGATGCTGACTAGCAGAAGCTGGCTCTGATATGTGTTACTTCTGGAGGAAACCAAAATAATCCATCAAAAATAAGCGCGAGCTAATTAGGAAAATAAGCATCATGAGCACAAATAGCACTATGGGAGCATAATGGCCTCAGTGTCAACCTGCAGCACAGCGGTCACTTTAATTCTGCCTTTGTCCCTTAACTACTGTGTTTTATCCAAGGCAATGGAAGAGACAGCACTAAAGGGAATAGAGAGAGCCAGGCATGATACAGAAAGGAATGGCAGTCCCCAGCCGAGACCTGCCTCCTCACACTCCCCATGGCCCAAACGGCTGTGGAAAGCCTGAAACTTGACAAAGTGGTTTCAGAGCAGTGCTCACCCCAAGTCTGTCTCCGCTGCAATCCCAGGGCAGAGCCAGAGTCTCCTGCCCTTTGGTGGAGCAGCTGAACTGCCAGACAAACTGCTCCATCCTGGGAACATCACTTGGGAAAGCACCTCTGACATGTTGCAATAGGAGTCACGAGTCAGACCAGCTTCCTGTCTTGAGCAGACTGTCCAGATGTAAACACCACAAACAACCATTCTGCATTTTAGTTCCTTTAGTTCATTACAGTTCTCTGCTTTTTTTCTTCTTTTTTTTTCCTTCTTTTTTTCCCCCCTTCTTTTTTTTCCCTGTAAACCCAGAGGTTCCCAGCTATATCAACACAGGAATCAACTTAATTTCTTCTTTCCATCCTGATTTGGCTACTTCCACCCCACAGACCTTATCCTTAACAAATTCCACAGCTGCTGAAATATTCAGATTGTTGGCAGTGGTGAAACGAGTCCTACTTGACATCATTTCCAGTCTTGTGTAGAAGTCATGGGTTACTGTAGCCTAAATTAACTATTTGGCAGAGGAGTGAAAAATCTAAAGCCTTTGAATACTATTTCCTGCCAAATTCCTTTATGAATTTCCCTGTGACATGCAGCATAACCTTAGCTGGAAAATGAACACATTTGCATTCTGAACTTCATTTTTTTCCTCCTCGAGCTCTTCTTCTCAGGTCTCTGTTAAAATTTGGGTTTGGTCATGTTTCTGTTTTTTTCAAAGCATTGTAGCCTCTGCACTCCTTCCTTCAAAAAGTTCTTTATGATCTGCATATCTTGCAAGCATTGGAGTAGCACAAACAGACAAAAAAATCTGGTGGAATGATGTATTACTAGTTTAAGTGCCTCATTTTCCTGATACCTGATGTGAAACTGTGTGTTATTAAGCCAGAAATAAATATTCCTGACCTTGGATTCTTCTATGAACTGCAAAAAATAAAAAATTAATTGTTTTAAAATCTACAAATCAGGGATGTAGAAAAGACAAAGACACAGGAAACAACTGAAACAACCAGGTTGCAGAGATGGCAGGTTGTTTAACACCTTCCAGCGTAAAAAAATGCTTGGGCTGTGACTGGTCAGCTCTGGGATATCTCCATGGTCAGCATTTTACCACAGGCTGTTGTGAAAGCAGTGGCTTGGTGAAAGATCCAATCCTCACCCCACCAAATTAGACCAACTGCACTACTGGCCTGCTTTGCCACAGCACTGACCCAGCTGCCCATAGCACAAATTATTCATCATCTCACTTGGAATCATAAAATTATAGGATAATTTAGGTTGGAAATGACCTTTAAGGTCACCAAGTCCAACTGTTAACCCAGCACTGCCGAGTCCACCACTAAACCTTGTTCCCCAGTGCTACATCTATACATATTTTAAACAGCCCCAGGGATGGTGATTCCACCACTTCCCAGCCTATTCCAGTGCTTGGCAACCCTTTCCATAAAGAAATTTTTCCTACTATCCAATTGAAACCTTCCCTGGCACATTTGAAATAATTTCCTCTTATTCTGCCATTTGTTGCCTGGGAGAAGGGACCAACCCACACTGGCTACAACTTCCAGTCAAGGAGTTGTAGAGAGCAACAAGGTCCTCCCTGAGCCTCCTTTCCTCAAGGCTAAATATCCCCAGCTCCCTCAGCTGTTCCTCATGGCATTTGTGTTCCAAGCTCCATTGCCTGGACATGTTCCAGCCCCTCAATTTTGTAATTTACATCTGTAATTGAATGTACCATTGCGTGTGGAGTCCCTCTACCAGAAGAGGAGGGCAATCTCAGCTGTCCTTGCCCCAGTTTTTGGCTCCCAGGACAGCCTGAACCCTCCCTGGCAGCCCCTCTGCTGCCTGCACACCCAGGGAATGTGGGAGCAAGGCTGCTGAGCCTTGTTAGTGAGCGTGGACTAGAGTAAACTAACACTGAATAAAGTGCCATTGGATGTTTGGGATCCAGAGAGGATAATTTCCCAAGATTGCAAAGTTTTCTTTAATACCACAGTGATGAAAAAGAAAATCAGTTTGCAGTCATATAATCAAGTTCTCCTTGAGAGCAGTGAGGCTGCAAGGAACATGAGCTCTGAGGAACATCTGCTCCAACCTGGGAAACTCCCACTACCAGGCAATTTCTGGGAGCAGGATAAGCCCATGCAAAGGGTTTGTGCTGGGGGGCAGTGCTGGACCACATCTCTCTGTTCCATCTGAGTTCCAGCAGGCAGAATAAAATTTCTGCTGTATCCAACACTAGAACAATGGAAGTATTTTTTTTGTGCCAGGAATACCAGTTAAACAATTTTCTATGTCAGAAACAAATTTATAAAGATAATTTCTGAAATGCAACAAAGGCCCTCAGATCAAAGTCTATGAAATGCTGATTTTGGCAAAGGAGCACTGATGGTCAGAACAGAGAGGGATGGAGGAAGGACCATGCACAGGGGAAACACATCCTCAGGGCAGACAAGGAGAATGGAAGCAGGAACCTCCTCCCATACAAAATCTTGGGTTTGAAATACTGAAAATATTCCATCTGAAAGGATACTCCTCTGTCCCTACTGCAGTGCCAGAGAGCAAGTAACTGTGATGTATTAAATAGTTATGGGAAAAATACTTATTTTAATTTTCTTATGGATCCAGATATGTCCTAAATAACTACATGGTTACAAGTAGTCATAGTAACTGAAAACCTACTACAAATTTTAGGAAAATATGTGTAATGCAGAGAAACCTAGCTATGCTGGAGGATATTTTTCCCCAGAGAAATCAACACTTCATTTAAAAGAACATTTCCACTGTCATAAGAATTGCAGTTTAAAAAACCCAAGAAAAAACAACAACAACCTCCCCCCACACACACACTTGCTAAAGGTAAAATTAGATTTGTTCTATCAAATGATCTGTGGCAATAGGAGAGTGGAGGAGGAGGAGGAAATGCCATATTTGCTAAAAGCTTGTTTTTAACTCCTGATCTATGGAGGAAAACAACCCAGAGCTGTGCAGGGAGCAGGGCTGGAGGAAGCTGTGAGCCAGACAATAGCACAGACTGCTAAAAACAGAGTCTTATTTAGGGCTGGAAACTGGAGTTCTGACAGCACAGTTTTTGTAATTGCATATCCAAAATTAGAGGTGAGAAATCACCAACATGGGCAGCCTTGGTACAACTGGACCCCAGCTATTATTTGCCTTTTTGTTTTTAAGGCTCCGACATCAGCTTCTGCCCAAAGAATTCAAGGTGCAAGAATGAAACACAGACAAGGGAAAAGAAAAAATGACCAAATTTCTCTGTGCAAAACATTGTCAAAGCAGACAAGCACAGCCACGTTTGGGATAGGGCTGCAATGTCCAGCAGGAGGGTTCACCTAAAGTAGAAATTGTGTGTGTGTGTATGCTAAGTATCCTTCCACTGCTGAAAACCAAAGGGTTAAACACATCTTCCTTTCCCCCTGAGTTCAAAGCCACGATTTTATTTTTAAGAAAAAGTATATTTAATCTTTCCCACAGTCAAAATGTTTACAGTGTTCAAGAGGACTCTGCCCAGCTCTGTGTCCAGGCCTGTTCTTGCCAAGACAGGTCTCCTCCTGTGCTCCTTCAGGTGCCAGCCAGGAACAGGCTCCCTGGGACACCTCTCACCTAAGAGGACACATGAATTAATTTTCCAGGGCTGGCCTGTTCCTGCACAGCCAAATGATCATCACTTCATCAGCTTTAACCTGCCCTCTGCCAGTCCCTGCACCAGGCTGAGCCCCAGTGTTTTAGCACATGGGACACCCTGGCAAAGATTTGGGATGAGATGGAGGAGGTTACTTTTATTTATTTATTTACTTACTTGGATGCCTGTGCAATTCAAATAGGGAGGAAATTTTGGAAAAGCAAAAATAATTAGAGTAGGACTTTGATCTCTTTCTTTAAAAAATAAGATATGGACAGCACTGAAGCAAAACAATGATACAGGGAGAACATTCCTGTTCCCTCCCAGTTGCAGGTTGCGGGGAGGGTGTCCCAGCACCTGGACTAGGAGAGAGGCTGCGGTTAAAAGAGGGAAGAAGCAGCCAGGGACTGTCCCTCTCTCCATCATGCAGGATTCTCAGCACCTCTGGGCCAGTCTGAGCTGCACTCCTCCACCCAGCTCCCTCCACTCCTCCACCCAGCTCCCTCCACTCCTCCCTGACTTCAGGATTGGTCTTTGAAAGAGCTGTGGCTGGGTGGATTTTGTTGTTGTTCTTTTTGCAAAAGAAAGAAGCAAGATGCTTCCAAAATCACAACTTAAGAGCTGCTGCCTGACTGTGGCCCTAACTCTGCCCAAAGGGAATGGAGCACAGAAACAAGATGGGAAAAGGGCAGTTTTTATCTTGGATGCATACAAATATCACCTCATGCTCACACCTTTCTGCAGCTGATATGATCTCTGCAGTGCACCCCAAAGTGAGGATCTCCAAGAGCCTCCCTCCCTGGGGATACTGGGAGGACTTGTGAGTTCAGGCAAAAATGTGTAACCTTAAGGCACAACCAGCCAAGTTTATAATCAGCATTTTACAACGTGATTGCCTACAATGGATCTGGGTTTGGAGACACAGGAGGCCACTGCCAGCCCTACATTTCTCATGGAATGCAAAGCAGAACCCTTTGTTTCACTCCTTTATGGCTGTACAAGCAATGGCATCTTCTGCAACACACAGAGTGAATCTCAGGTTTTCCTCCCTTAGGCCATGAGGAAGAAGAAACACTCATTTCTGCAGGACACATCAGTTCATCGAGGTCTCCAATCCCCCCAGGGAGAAGGTGAAGAGCAGCAGCAGTGCCACTGACCACAAATACCCTGCACAGTGTAGGGCTGGACAGTACTACGTGTTAACAAAGAAAAGAGGACTCTTTGGAAATACTTGCATGACTCTGTGGCTTTCTGCTGATGTCTGCCTCTGAGACAGTCCTAAAAGTTAAAAAGATGGAGCAGCACTGCTGCTGCTTCACTAAACTGGTCCAAAAACTTCCATCTGCCCACAGGCCAGGTAAATGTGCACAACAAAACCCACATGGCTGATGGATCACCTCGAGCTTCAGTCTGGACTCACCACCCAATTGTGAACACCAATGATGTTTCAAGGTTGTATCATCCGAAGTAAATGAAACAAACTGGAATAATCCTTTTCCAGGATGGCCAGGCTGTGCTATTTGCATGCTGCAAACAACAGCATGTTTGAATGAAAGGTTGATTCCTTCAGACTTAAATCTTTCCCTGTTTAAGCAGGTGGCTCTTTGGGAAGAGCTGCACATAGATGGTACCACGTTGTGCTAAGCTGTGCAGCAAGCAGGAGGTGGGCAGTGTGGGGGCAAACTTTGTCTTTTTAAAGCACCCACTTGCAACAAAACAAAGCAGAAAAACAAATGCAGAAGTGTGCAGAGAAAAGCAACTTTAAAATCTGATTCCAGGACTACCAAGCGTGCTTTCAAACCTCAGACAAACTCACACTGACTATGAGCAGTTATGCATTGACCTGAGCACCTGGAGCACAGAACAGAATTCATTTATTTCTAAAGCTTGCCCTGGTCCCTGTCTGTGACATCCCATGTGAGGAAAGGCTCTGCCCAGCACAACAGTTGCTCCCATGGTAAATTCCAGCCCACAGAAATCAAAATGAATGTATTGTTTCCAAGCATCCAGAGCTACACTGAATGTGCATATTATGCCTGTACATTCAGCACGAAGCTCCGAGGGGTGAGGGACTGCACCTGCACCGTGACATGTGACATCCATTCCCACACAGTACAGTTATAAAAACATTTTAACATAACTAAATCCCTAGGAACCAGTCAGCTTTGTAGGCTGTCCCAATAGGCACATACCCACTTTACCTTTTTTTTTCTTCAAGCGCATTGACAACACCTCTTTTCTTTGCATTTTCCTTGTCCTTCTTTTGATGGGAGGATAGAGGGTAAATGGAATTAAACAAGATGTAGTCTGTCCTCCTCGCTGATGTTTACACAGATAAGCAAGTCAAAGTGTTGGCTCTTACTTCCTAGCACCAGCCTGTGATAATCAGTGTCATTCAGGGTTGTGGAGTAGCTTCTGTTGGGGTACATACACAGTGAGCAATGGGGTTTCTCATCTGTGCATGGAAATCACAGTATGTTTGAGATTACAGCACGTCAGAAAAAAGAGACCCAATAACGAGAGTAAGGGGGAGAGGAGTGGCTGGAGAGCAGCCCTGCAGAACGGGATCTGGAGGTGCTGGTGGGCAACAGCTCGTGGTGAATCATCAGTGACAGCCAGGAGGGCAAATGCACCCCAGACACACATAACCAGATGGTCAGCACTGATTATTCCACTCTACTCTGTGCTGGACCTCAACATCTAAGGTTGTTGAAGTCCTTGAATGTGTCCAGAGGAGAGCAACGAAGCTGGTGAAAAGGCTGTAAGGAATGTCCTGTGAGGAGTGGCTGAGGAGCTGCCTCCTTTGGAGAAGGCTGAGGTGACCTCATTGCTCTCTGCAGCTTCCTGAGGAGGGGACGAGAAGAGGGAGGTGCTGGTCTCTTCTCCCTGGGATCCAGTGACAGGAGGTATTGGAACATCAAAGCAGTAGCATCAGGAGATGTTTAGACTGGACACTTGCAACCATTTCTTAACTGAGAAAGTAGAAGTCAAACACTGGAACAGACCTCCTGAAGAGGTGGTCGATGCCTCAAGCCTGTCAGTGTTTAAGAAGTGTTTGGACTATGCCCTTAACAAAATGATTTAACTTTTGGTCAGCCTTGAATAGGTCAGGTAGTGGCACTAGGTAATCCTTGTAGGTACTCACTGAGTCTGTCCTGTCCTGTCCTGTCCTGTCCTGTCCTGTCCTGTCCTGTCCTATCCTATCCTATCCTATCCTATCCTACCTCGAGGAACAAGGCAGGAACTCACATGCAGAGCAGCACCAGGGACACCACCAGCAGCTCCCAGTCCTGCTCCTGGCTGGCTCTGTCCCTGCTTTACAGGATAGACACTGCAGGGATCTGTTCCAAAAGCACAGCAGCACCCAGGCTGGCCTGCAGCCCTCCAGCCACCCCCTCCCTCCTTCTGCTGCAACATCAGCTTCAAAGGTCCTGGCCACTGGGGTCCCTGGGGAGCTGCAGGTGAGATCCAGGGGTTTGGTGCTTGGCTTCCCTGTCCATACACACAAGGTCTTGGCAATGTGGAGATACAAGTGCTTCATGGCCACAGGGCTGGTTTCCAGAGTGGAGTAGGACTCTTCCTTTATTTTTGATCAGCTGCAGAGACCTTTAGAGGGGTTAGACATCCACCAGGGACACACATCCCCAGGTGCTGCAGAGGAGAGGGAAGGAACCCCTTCTTGCCTGAACCCGCTCTGCCCTGGGAGCTCCCTGCCCTAAAACAGGGGATGGATGTCAGCAAAACCCTTCCCCACCTCAGAGCAGGCTATTCACCCACTCCTTTTTTGTAGTTTCTGACAAGCTCCCCCTTCAGACTCTGCTCTCCAAAAACGAGTGCCAGGTGCAGATGGAACTTCCCCTGCTCCCATAGTTTCAGCCTCAGTAATGGCCTTCCAAAGCCATGGGGGGGGATCATAGAAGGAGTAAAACCAGTCCATGACAAGCCTAAACCAGACTTTTCCCCCCTGTGGAATCATATTCCACAGAGAAGAGACACATTTTCCTGCTGATGGTGGTCGCTCCTGGCTGTGCATCCAGCAGTGTGAGGGGATGGTCCTCACACTTCCCAAAGGGCTCTGCCTCCATCGCCTCCAGAGGCCACTCTGAACTCCATTTCTAGGGGCAGGAATTCTGTCCAGGTCTAAACTGCCACAGCTTTCTGTATCTGTGCTGCTCTGCAGCTTCCAGCCAATGGAGTACAACCCTGGCCCACTCACCATCTTATCTTCCAGAGCAGCAGCTGGATGTTTCCTGTCAAACTTAGTAAGTGGGGTCATTTCCCAAACAAGTTAATTACTGCTCTGGAAGGATGTGAGGGGCTGGGAGTACACGGGGAGAGCGTCACACAGTGAGGGGGCAGCACAGCACCTGCTTCCCAGGCGTTCAGTGCTGCTGGGGCCAAAGTTAAGTCTTAAAAAGGTTCCCCAAAAATAATGATCTACCTGCTGAAAGCCAAACCACCAGCATCTGTTGGAGCATCTCCAGAAAAGAAGTTAAGATGATTTAATCTAAATGTGAAAGTCTCAATTATCTTGGTATTATGGGGTCACACAGTGACAGTTTCATAATTACAGCCTACGTGCTATGTACAGTTAATACCATTCAATTACAAGTTAGTTTACTGAAATACATTCTTACCTTAAAAACACGAGGAATTTTGTGGTAGATGGAAAATTTGGGCCAGGGGAACAACTATAACCACTTGAGCTAAAATAATCAGTGTAGCACAACTGCTGAAGTGACACCTTTAACAGATAAATCATAAATTTGATTAAAATTACCCAAATATTCTCCTAGTAGTCTATTTTTCATACAGAAGATTTTGCCTTAAAATGCCTGCTAACCACGTTCAGTTGACAGATGAAACTGTTAGAGACAAACTGTAGCTTGTAAAGAAAAACAGCTTCTGGTTTTATGGAGCTTTGTTTTGTCTCAGCAGTTTATTATCAGAACTTGCTTCCTGCAGCCTTTGCAAACTCAGTTAAATATTTGCAGTCTCAAAGGCAACCTGTGGGACCCTCAAATGTGCAAGGATAACAAGTAATCTAAACTTAGTTTCAAATCAACCCCCTGACCTGAAACCTCACTTTGTCTGAGTGTTTGCAGGACTCAAAAGGGCTTCTCCCCTCTTTTCCATACTGAGGAAACCTTTAACAGGATCAGTATTTATTACCTGGAAAGCCCATGGTTGCCATCTGGGATGGATTTTTGGATACCTAAAATGTGTTCCCATCTGGCTAACTATCCATGTGCCAGAGCTGTGGATCAGTTCAGAACTGCTATTTTTCCTCTGTATAATTCAGTTGCCTCATCCTTGTCCCACAGGTGGGCTGATGAGAAACCCAGAAATACTCTAGAAATACTGCAGGATGTGGAGTCACTGCAGCACATTCAGTGAAATAAATGCACAAACAAATCTCCCATAAGGATGAAAATCTACAAACATTCCCAATGCAGCAGGTGGATACATCAACTGGCCATCAGAAAAATGGACTGAACACATGGAAAATTAAACTTGAAAATGCAGTTGTAAACACACACGAAATATTAAACTTAAAACTGCACTTGTAAATACACACAGTCATTGCCTTGAAAGGAGCAAGTGTCTCTGGTCAGTGGTAAATGCTTCCTTTTACATAGTAGCATTTTCCTTAACAATTTAATTATTTAGGAGAAAGGTTTAGAGTGTGGTGTGTATTAGGAGTGGTGTGTGTAACATAAAATAAAATTCGATCTTCCCATCACTTCGGGTTTGAAGTGTCAGTCCATAATCCTCTATCAGCACAAACATGCTTTGTTTTCTCTGCCCTGTGAGGAGGCCTCTCCCCTCTCTTACTTTCAAGCTATCAGCACAGGGAGCCTTTGCCCACCACCACACTCCCCTGCTCCTCAGCACAAAGGGCAGCAGGTACTTTTCTGTGTATCAAAAATCTGCTCTTAGGCACGGGAATGCTCAGACTGTGAATCCAAACCAGTGGCCAGCATAACAGCCAGTACTTTTCAGACATACAAGTATCACCTGTTAATTTTAAAACATCACTTTAGTTGTAAAAAGACAGAAATACAGACTCTTTCCAACTGAGTAGCACCAGGAACATGTAAAAACTGCAGGTTTTCACTGTGGTTTTGTGTTTCAGAAGCAGAAGCTGCATAACCATCTGTTAAATACACACAGGTGAGAGAAGCAGTGATACAGAATCCACACCCAAAACCACAGGTTCAAGGCTGAAATCCAAAGTGGGCACCAATATAAGATGCTTTCTGATGGCAAGAGCTTTGAAAGAGACTCATTCACAGAGAAAAAAGCACTGTGACAATTGGAGGGGCAATGGGGAAGCTCAAAGACAGCAAGGCAGGCTGGAATACATCCACCAGGTGATATTTAAAATTAGTTTAATGCATCCTTCAGCTGAGCAGGGAGCTGACAGAGCTCTGCAGAGAGAGTGAGGCACCACAGGAGAAAGGCACTACTGCAGGAAGTCAGGAAACCTGAACTTGGTAAGAATTTGAGAACACTGATCCATGAGGACAAATGGTTAAATTACAGAGTAATTCCTAAAGAAGGTAATTTTATTCAATTAGAAAAGCCTTCAGTGATCACTGAAAAAGTCATCTATACACATTCAATTAAAAAAGTTAAATGTTAGGTTGTCTCTTTTTTCTCTCCAATTTTGTGGTATGCAGTTCCAGCTCCTACCTTACCTGCCTCTACAAATAAGAATCTGTTATTCCAGATTCCATGACAGACAAAAAAAATGTTATTTCTTCCACTAAACTTTGCATTTGGGACAGAACAGATGTAGTTCCTTGTGACTGTAAGAAATGAAGCACTGAAGTAATTACTGATTATTTGTATAACCAGGAAAATGAACAAACTCTGTTCTACTCTGACTTGGAACAAATCAAATCTACAGAATAAATAAATAAATAAGGGTTTGTTTGGGTTTTTAAGCTACGATCACGTGTGTGTGTGTGGAAGCAAGACCACATATAGAGGTGGTCAAATGAAGACAAGATCTGGCCAGTGGCTATAGTGGAGAGGAATAAATGTTAAGATTATACAACATCCAGTGTAAGATTTTTTAATCCAGTTTATTAAATATTGCTTTTTGGGGACATGTTTACAACAAGCCCAAATAAATTGTTTAAGGATTCAAAGCAGTCATATTAAAATACAGTTTCAATATAAAGTTTGTCACAGTTTTACAGTATTCAAAAATGACAGACCTGCCTTAAAAAAAGACTATTACACCAAAACATAAGAAAAACAGAAAAACAAACAAGTTTGGCATTTTCATAATCTTTATAGTATAAAACAGAATATTAAATCTATTACCAGCAAGCTGATACTTCAATCTATTACCTAGTCTGAAGTGTCTCCCATTAAAACACACTATACAACAGCACTATACAAAAGTTGTGGTGATACTCATGTGATGAAAGTGCATCCCTGAAAGTTTGCCAGTTTATATTTAGCTCTTAGAAAAAAAGGTAAAATTAAAACGTCCTCTTTTAACTGAAGGCTTTATTTTTTATTTTTTTTAAATTTTTTTTTGCTGTTTTGTCTCACTTTCAGCCTTCTTTTAAAAGTGTCTAGGGACGCCCCCCAGGGGGCAGCGTAAGATTAACCATCAAATCACGAACGGCTGCAAATATTGTGCATTCACCTGGAACAGGGAAAAGAGACAGGTTAGCACCGCGCCCCGGACAGCCCTTCCTCACTCTGGAGCAGGGAAAAGAGACAGGTTAGCCCCGCCCCCGACAGCCCTTCCTCGCCCTGACACCCCCCGGGACCCCGCGGGGCAGGGGCTGGGGGTGCCCCACACGCGGCGGCTGCGATTCCCAAATCCCAGCCAGCCACCTCCAAGGACGTCAGGATTTGCTGAAGGAGCTCTGGCTTTCCCAGCAGGACCACTGTTGTTGGTCATGAAATTTCAGTAAGCTCTGAAACTTGTCACTGCTTTTGAGTATTAATTAGATTGAATCGAGGCAAGAATTTATCTCAGTCCAAATTTTTCTGTATGCTATTAATTAAATGCACCACATCTTGCAAAGAAAATAGCCCAACTTTTTCAAGTTTTATTTCTATTGATTATGAGCAGAAACTACACATTTCAAAAGTCAAGTCAGACTTGACTTCCAGCTCAAGTCTGAAACAGCTGGAAGATGTTTTCTGTCCTTAGCCTAGTCTTGGAAACATTACTAATTCCAAGACTGGGCAAAAGTCAGAAATCTGTTTCATTCAACCAAATTGCTCTGGCTCTACCCTTGACATCTAAACTGCAAAATAAAATACAGAGCAAGTGGACTGTTGTTTCCAACAGCTGAGATCTAATACAGAGAGGAAAAACCAGCCACAGCTACCTGGAGTTCTGAATACCAGCACTTGTTGACAAAAAATACACACATTCTGAATAGCTTAAAGAAGTTAAAACAGACAGAAGCAAAAGGGTTTGATTAGAACAACAAAAGGTGAAGTATGAGGCAGCTGTGATTTTCATCTACTGTTTCCTGGTGAAAGAATACAATTAATAGCCACTATCATACCCTGGTCACTGTGAGCTGAATTTTCCTGCATATTTCAAGACACATCAATTAGAAAACATTGAATTTTGCTGCTGAAGGAGCAACAGTGTGAGCAAAGATGTAAGAGCAGAGCCTGTTGGGTTGCATTAATCTTAACTGCTAAACTAGGGATTCCCAGGATTATTCTGGGTAAGTCATTATCATATCAAAGCTACAAATCTGGGCTAAACAGCATCCACTGAATCAATGAAAATCAGACTGAAAAATGTGGAGTTGTGAAGTACTTCAATAAACCTGAGTCTCTTGAGCTCCTCTCTAAGGGTCACCTCCAGCATCCTTAGGGACTTTAATTTCCTTATCAGATTGATGTCTGTTATATACTGCAGGTTGTAGACTTACAGCTCAAGTTTAAACCTATTACACCAGGGCATTGATTCCATCTCAGTCCATACAATTATTTTCCCAAAGTTAAGTATTTTTTTCCATGGAAGCATAGGTAAAGTGACCTCAGAAAGACAGTATACTCACAAAGAGCCAACATTTTACTGTTAAACACAGCAGAATATGTTTGCCCACAGATCTGAAAAGAAAACTCTTCCAAGAGAACTTACTTTTCAGGCACTACCATTTTATTAAGAGGAAAATTAAGCTGAATACAAAATACTTTCTCACAAAGAGAGAAAGGTAAAAAAGATACAGCCAGAATGAGGCAACACTGATTCCAGGTTACAACAAAAGTGCCAGTAATATCATACGTGCATGATGGGAGGCCCTGGTCCTTCCTGACTCCAGCAGTGAAAAATTCCCTTAACCAAGCAGATTGCAATCAGTGCAGCAGAAGAGCCAACAGGTAGGAAAATCCTGCACACAGCACAATAGGATCAGAAGAGAAAGCATCTCCCGGGTACTGCTGTTGTAAGTCTCCCAGCTATCTACTTTCACCTGTTGGCTCCCCTATCAACTTTCAGTGGCCAAGAAAAGAAAGTATCTTGTTCTCTTTTATCAGCTACCATAATGTATGTTTTGACAATAAGGACACAGGAAATTGCATTTCAAGTGTCCTCGTGAAAGATTCTATTTTGGCTGGGAGGAGGTGGAAATAAATAAATAAATCCATACAGACTCATTGTTTCTTTTAGAAGTCAGAGGAAGGACTACAAAAAATGTCCTCTGCTGAACTAGCTGCATTCTTACTTTCCTGGATAAGGTCCTGCTTGGGGCCACAAGGTCTTTTCCTATGTGTTTTTCCCCCTGTCTATACCCTGCTCCATTCCCAAACCACTTCAAAACTTGCACAACAAACAAAAATTATCCATTCTGATCTATCTAATGGCCATCAGAAAACATCTCCCTGGGGATCTCAAGAGCAGCTTTGACAGTTACTCCCTATGCTCTGGTACTTTGTGGAGGGTTTACTTTAAAACACACCTTAGTGCAATAACAAAAAGCAAAGCAAATATCTCCCCTTCACCGTGCCAGGGGAACTCGGTGGGGAGCACCTTGCAAAAGCAACACCTCAAGTTTAGTTAACATAGTTTGAAATAAAAGTGCTACACAACCAACAGCTCTGTACCACATACAGAACTCCTACAGGTTACCCTACACGTCCTCAAGGCTATTTTCTCTCCTATTTACCTACACTATCACTACTATGTTAAACAGAAAAGGCTTGTTAATTTAAATCCCATCACAATTTTCAGAAATGTATGCATACCCACACCAATTTAAGATAAACACTGCTCATGTTCTAGCAATCGAAATAATCCATCAAGCAGAGTTGAAGTTACCACATAATGACAAGATGAATAATGATACAGAACAGAACTAAGAGTCCACTTCTGGATTCAAAACTTCAACCTATTCACTGGGTTACTGGAAAAATTTTTTTCTTCAGTAGAACTGAAATTTATTGTTCTTATGAGTCATCAGTGTATTAGGACCCCAAACCACTGCTTACAGACAACACGCTGCCCAAAGAACCTGCTACTGCTGTTGAGTGTTTCAGATACTAAAAAAAATAAACAGCATGACAAACAAGAGGGAAAGCAAAGCACAACGTTGCTCACAGTGCACTACCTACAGGCCAATGAACATTCAGAACAACCTAGCTCAAACACTTCACAGCACGTCTGGTGGACAGAACTGTACGTGCCTCTGTTAGAGGACACACTGACAAAGGAGTGTACAGCCAGTCCAGTTACTTTTTAGTCATTCACAGCACATGGACAAGTTCTGATAACTATTTTAACATCCCTATATATTCTACTGTTAAGCTAAATAACTTCATAATTAACCATGAAAACTGACACTTGGCCATAGCATATTTCTTGTGACTCACTCTGGGCCCATTTGTTAAAAAGTGGGACTCCTACTAAGCAACAACAGTGGGGCCAACGAGAGGCGCATTCTATCACTTGGGCAGGACAGCAAACCCCAGCCTGAATCATCAGTGCAACCTTCTGCTGTGTCGCCAGGACTTGCTATTAAGTTATGTATTGCCTGTCACATCAGGAGTTTGCAATTACTAAAGAGGTAAGATAGAAACCAAGAAGAATTCAGACTTAAGAGAGGTTTAGTTTTACACTGGAGATTTGTCACAGATGTCTGGGTGAAGAGAATATATCTACTGGACATGTACAGTACCTGGTCGTGGTGAATTCAGTTCAGCAAACCTCTTTAGAATATTGCTAACCAGCATTGGAGCAGCAACAGAAGAGTTCTGCTGCCTGGGAATGTCAGCCTGTTGCGTTGTACCCGATGCCATATCATAAATAATTGGGACAATAATACTAACAGCTTCCTGTGGGACTGTTGTTTTCTGTGTTAGCTGGAGCTGTGGGGAAAAAAAATCAAAAAGTGTGTTAAGTTGAATGACCACATACTTCAGTGTAACTTCTGCTACAGTTAAAAGCTTCAGGCCTACAGACAGCATGTATTTCCACCCCTCAGTTTTCAGACATCAATTCTGTCACAGAGAAATTATCAATCAGGTGGAGACTCCTTTCTTCTCAAAAGCACCCTACAGTGAGCATTACCTCAGAGACAACACTAATATGGATTTGTTCCAAACATCTCATTCCTGCTCTCCTTTCCCAGCACCACTAATGTGCACACCACCTAATCTAGGTAGTTTAGTTAGTGCCTCAAAGAAGAACAAAACACTCAGAAGCTGAGCATTTGAAGATGCAGCCCAGAGGGAGCTGAACTTTATATATTGTCAACATCTCCCCAAGAACACAAAACCTGAGGAGTTGCTGTGCTTTTATGGAAAGGAGAATATGAATACAAACCGAATTCATTACAAGAGATGCACACAAATCCAGGCTTCCAAGCAGCAGAACACTTTCAGCTATTACAGCTGTCAGATACAGTAGGCTTATGTTTTGCTAACCTATGGTGATTGCAGAGACATGCAGCCCACAGGAAGTTTAAAACAGGTATCTCTACTTACAAAGAACAACATTTTGGATTTCAGCACAACAGCAGGTGTTCCTGGAGGTGCAATTGGAGGAGCACTGGGAGGAATTGTTAAACAAAACTGCACATTCCATTTCAGCTGACTTGCCTGGTCAGGGAACTGTTCAGAAAGAGCAGCACAGGGAAAGAACAGCAAAGGTCTCATGTCAGTGACATACATGGCTATGAACCAGGGAAACATTATAAAGCAGAATGTGCCTCTTTGACTAAACCTGAAGATGTTGCCAAGTTTGGCAAAGTCAGAATAACTTTTAAAGAAGTGAACATGGGACAAACAAGAATACAATCAGAAAGATGCCAGTCAGCTTATGCACATGCCTGTTGAGCAGTAACATGGCTGCAGATTCTCAAAATCATCAGTTTAAAGTTGAAATTTTGGGAATTTACAGGAGAGCTAGTAGCAAAATGAAAACTGCTTTAATAATATTAAATAACATATATACAAATTTAGAGTAATTAATGTGTTTGTAGATAAACATACAACACCTTTAAAAATATAAAAAAAAGGTTTGGTGAACTAAGTCAACTTACCAGCTCTAGTTTCATGATGTGTACACAGTCCCTCAGGATATGAGTGGGAGCCCCTAGTAACTTTGTGAAGGCTATCAGCGTGTTTGCTTTAAAAGGTGGTCCTGCAACCTAAAGAAAAACACTGTTTAGTAGTGCCTATTTAGATAATAGCTATATCATTTAGTATGTAACAGCACAGCTGTTAATTTTATATTTTGCAGCCCTTACACATGCCAGTGGTCAGCAGTACCACTCAAAACACCACCAGAGACTAAAAGCAATGCACAAAAATTTAAACGTTCATGATTTTGAATACACACCCTTGTTTCAAAGAACTTCTCCAACACTTGCAACTCCTCTGATTTCCACTGTCCTGTATTTTCAGGTGTTACTTTCAGTTGCAAGGTCTGGTTGGTTTTAGGATTGAGAGCTACCCTGCACTTCAGTGCCTCTGTCTTAAACATAATTACACCTGGTTCATTGGAGTTTATTAACTGTAGCTGCATAAAAAGAAGAATCACAGTCAATTAGTCACTCATTAAATAGCATGAACTCGCACACACACTCTCTCACTCCCTCCCCAGAGTGCAGTGATCAACCTCTCCTTCCAGAAAGAAACACATGATATTTGTATACAGGTAAAACTGCCTTGAGAATTAAGCTTATGCAAGATTTGGCTTCTTCCTCTGTCACTGCATCCATGCCAAAGAAGTGAAGGGGCACACACTGTCTATCCCAAATCCTAAAGCAACATTCTTGACTGAGTAGTTCAATTAATGTCAAGTAGTAACTGATTTCTTGGGCAATCCTGCCAAGCAGTGGCTTCCATAGTAACCCTGTGGCTGTTGTAGTTACCTCCCAATGGACAGGCTAAACTCACAGAAGCCATGGCATCTGAAAATCTGCTCACAGTCTTGCCATCATACCAGTTACCAAATTTCACCTCACCAAACAGGTTTTCCCACTTCTAATTTGTGCGGAAAAGAAGCAGAACTGAATTATTTTTCTAAATTTTGACCTTTTAGATGGCAAAACTCAGAAGTATAGCACAAGTCTAACAGTAAATAGTTGTTACATTTGACACATTTCAGTTTGTGCCCGATTTGAAACACATGCAGTACAGAAGCACAAAAAAGAACAATTGGAAAGTCACACTCACAGGTCAATATTGAACTTCAACCCTACCGTTTCCTGTTGTATGATCCTCTGAAGATGCCGCCTCATAATAACTGATCCAAGGAATCGCTCAAGGGGGGAGCAAAGATAGCTGCCAGCTAGTCCTGGCACAAGCCCAGGGGTAGGAGAGGGCAAGAGCAGAATATTCAAGGCACTGTGGGTGAGGATTGTAGGAATGGACGCAGCCCAGGAGCGCTGAGGTAGTTTCCGAGGGGGAGGCATGCTCGTTGGCATGGCTTGGGAACCTGCTGGAGCACAAAAAGAACTTGCAGTAAGGAAGAATTTAAGCTGAAACACAAGACATGTGTTCACTTAAATTGGTGTCACTATACATCAGTGAGTTCTCTGGGCCAAAGCTTAATAATTTTAGAATTTGGCTGCCTAGTGATAGGCATCAGATAGACAAAGAGTTAGTTTTGACCCTCCACCCATGCAAAGAATCTCAGTAACACTAAACCCCTACTCCCCTTTCCTCTCTCTGCAGCATGCCAGCAGACAGCAGGTTGGCACAACAAACTCAGTGAGAGGTAAAGATGGCTAAATCAGTCGTGCAAAAGCAGCATTACAAATCTATCATGTGCAAAGTTAGTATTTGAGTTGGCAAATGTGCCTTATCATTGCTTTCATTCTGAAGACTTTTCTCTCTGTCAGAGTTCAATAGTTTCAAATTTCTGCACTGCAACAAGAGGCTTAATTTCCTTAGATATTTTAATGCACAAGGGGCTGTTAGGCTCACACACAACTACCAAAAGGAACAGAAATAGAAACGTTAAACTTGGTTATAACACTGATAAAGAAGCCTACTTGTTCCAGCTCGTGGGGAATGAGAGGCATCAGGGACAGGTGAGTGAAGGGAAGGGTTGGCTGGTGACATTCCAGGCATCCGTGCTGCTGGTGATGGACCAGAGACCTGGGGAGATCCTGGCCAATTCCCTGCACGCTGACTGGGTGACATCATGGTGTATGGTGAGCTTGGGTCTATGGTACCTACAGATGTTACAAGACCATTATTATTTCTTTAAAAAGTAAAATAGAGAAATCTAAAAAAGCTCTTACCAAAATCAGTAAAGTATGAAAGTGCCTGGAAGCTTTTAGACTACATTTTACCACCACATAAAAAACATTAGTGGGAGGAAGGGAGTAAAAATCAAGGTACAGATTCAAGTGTTTTCAGGTTGATTTTATAAAAAAGTAAAGTGCAACTGAATCTTAAGGAAAATTGTCATGTTCAACATATAACAGGTTCTCAGCTCTTGCCTACAGACCTGGACTTCTACTGCTCCTTAGCAAATGGAACCTCAGCTAGACTGTTCCTCATTTATCCAATATCTTGCAGTTATCTCTGCAAAAGCGTCTTTGGTTTGGTATTCTGCTATGGAGACTGATCAAAACAAGCTCCTTAAACAGTCTGTTGTAAATCTATCTCACTTTGTTAATTTTAACAGTTAAACTGGTGTGCCAAAATTACCATGTGAACTGTTCATTTATTGTGATCTATAGAACAGTTTCCAATGCACTGTGATTACACAAACAATTGTTTTGGCAGCTTTCCAAAAAACCAACTTAATTAATAAAGGAAACAACCAAAAGGCATGTTGCTCACATATATGTATGTCAAACCAACCAGACTTTTGACAACGTTTTCAAATTGCAAGTATTTAAATTTCTAACTTGTTCCAGTTATTTTCCAGGAAATGTAAGCAGTGAAAATCCATGAACTAATCTAACAATGCTCATTAAAAGCTGCAGCCACTGTTCTGCTACAAGACCACATGGAATTTCCCCACATTAGTAAGCAGAAAGGAGTGACTGATTGTCAATTTTTAAACATTAGGAACACCTCAACATGCCATGCAGCTTCTTTTGACTACTGTTAAGAGTTACACCCACATATATGAAAAGAGCTACTTGAGCCAATTACAAAACATGAGTTTTTCTCCATTAACTTAAATCTGCCTGAGATTTCAAGAAGCAAATCTGCCCTTCCTGTAACTGCATATACACCTGTTAGTAAAGAACTCACCATGTGGGCTGGCAAAGTTAGCTGTTTGTCCCATTGTGATTCCAAGAGAGGAAGGTGAAGGAGTTGGACCAAAGGATGCTGGTGATGGTGCTCTTAAAGCCCCGCTAGGTGAGCTTGCAGCATGCAAATTTCCTGATCAAAGACATCATGTCACTTGACATACACATTTCCCACCCTTCTGTTCTACCTTTTTCCATCAACTGCTCCCTCCATTTTAGGGAGACAGCAAACAAGATTCAAGAGGATTTGTTTTTACAAAGGTTTTATTTTGCACATGCATGAATGTCATATTTTTCAGACTGGTTTACCACACAAAGGAAACTTGCCAAAATATTTGGGTTGAAGAATGGCATTTCCCCACTGCCCAGGCCTTCCCCAAATTTAAATATTTTTCAGCTGTTGTGCTACAACAGCTGGGAGCAGAAAGCAAAGCTTTGGTGCTGAAAAGCTTCTCTGAAGAAGCAGGTATTGAAAATTAACAGGTTTATAAGCTGTAAGAAGTTATAAGCTGTAAGAATGAAACAGTCCCAAGTATTACACAGCTAAAGATAACAGTTTCACTTAATGGGTTATTTTTAGCTTCAAAAGGTACTTTCCACAACATGCATGGCAGGACTTTGCTTTTTTTATTTTGCAGTGTAAGGTGCATTCTCTTGGCTACCCTGGGGCTAAACACAGCTCAAATAATATAAAAAACATGCACAGAGAGCTGCAGGTGTATTTCTAGCACATGATTAGCACACAGACTCCCAGCCATCCTACCTGGTGACTGGGTGTGCATCATGGACGGGGACGGCGTCACTGTGTTGTGGTACGAGGTGGGTGGTGAAGTGAGAGGATACGCTCCCGATGCTCCTGCCTGTTTGGCAAATGGCTGAAATTGTCAACACAGGACAACGAAAATTTTTGATCATTTTGTACTAAAACTGAAGTTAAGCATGTCCAGGAGAAGACTAACGAGAGCTGGGTCTTACAGGTCCATCAATACAAATGTTTGATTTTCTGTATCACCTTGTTCACTGCTTGCTATTATTTTCAGTTTCTTCTCAAGACATAACATGTGTGTACCTCATTCCTTTTAACTGCAACACTATAATAGCAAAGCCCCCGGACTCCCCCGCCCATCTTTTATCTTAGACAGTTGTTTTCCCTCCCTCAGTCCTTTGCTTCTAGGCAGAGTCTCATGTGACCTTCCAAAGCTGCTGTTCATATGCTATGGGCTGTTTACACTGGAATGAGAAATGGCAAAATAAATTAATACATTTTGCCCGAAGGGGAATTTCACAGCAGAGCAGGTTTATAGTCTCCCTTTCCATTCTGTTACTGCTAATCCTTTTAGAACATAAAGTTCTTAGAAACATACTGTTGTGGAAGACAATAAACATGTATTTTGCCTGAAGGGTACCTGTTGTTGTGGTTGCTGTGGTGGTTGCTGTGGTTGAAGTTGTGATATCAAAGAATCCATCATGTCTCCTCCGATAGGAGAAGGTGGGTTATCATCTTCATTTACAGATCTCCTCCGTGCATCCTGATTGCTGTCCACAAACATGTTCAGGAATGTCTGTGGAAAAGGCAGTCTTGTTAGCAATGTCCCTATTTAAAATTTATTACATAAATTTGCTGGGATTTAACAGTATCTTTATTAGCTACAGCATAGAAGAGACAGTCAGGTCTCTGAAATAACTCCTAGAGGGCATTCATTAATTACTGTATAATTAGTTTGCAAAATATATCAATTCATAATAGAGCCACCTTGCTCATTAATATGAAGTATCTCCAATAAATTGAAATACTAACATTTTTCTTTTCTTCCTAAAAGTAAGGAAGACCCTACAACTGGAAATAGCTGTTCCAGTACTCATCAGTATCCAGAACCTTCTGTATCACATCTACAACTGCCCTGTTTGGGAAAGAACACCCAGGTCACCTCCTCCACAGCATTATCTTTACCCAGAGGAACCTGCCAACTCTCTTGAATTACTCCTCCTCTCCCTTTCCAATTTAATTCTCTTATACTTTCCACTGGTATCTACAATCACCTTCCTCTTCCCATTAGCCTTCCACCTGGAATTCATGAAAAAGGTAGATGTTTAGGACCAGTTAAATGCAGTGCCAAAGAATAAGTATTCAGTTGCAACTGTCAGAGGAAAAAATCAGCAAAATAACCTGTTTCTCAACGTGTGCCACTTTCCAATATTTCAGTACAATAGGCACTGGTACAAGTTGCCCTCAGGTATTTTGTCAGTGTGCACAGATTCATTTTTCAGGAAGAGCAGACCAGGACTGTATTTAGAAGCAAAGCCAGAGGCTCCTGACACACACTGATGGGCACTATTTTAAAAGAGAAGTTTTTGTCTAGAATCACTGGTCATGGAGCACTGTCTCATCTGCAAATATGAGCACTGTACTGCCACACCTCACAGTCTGTGAGGAACAGCTGCTGGTAATCCTGGAGAACACAGAGCCTAGTCACAAAACTCCAGCAAGTTTTAACAAAAGGATGCCCGAAGCAGCCTCTAAGTTATTTTATTACAAAGATAAGGAAAAAACCCTCAAACCCTAGCACTTGATGTTAGTTTTCTAAAAGGAAATATTTCAATTCAAACTAATTAACAAATCTACTAATAAATCAGAAATTTCTTCTGTGCTCAGAATTTTGGATGGACTGCAGCTCTTCACAAAACAAGCTCCACAGAGCTCTTCACATCAGCCCCACACCTGAAGTTAGAAGCACATATATTTACAACATGCCAAAAAACAGACACACAGCCACCTTCAGTCCAGGTGCAGGGTAAAAGCCTTCAACTATTTTGCTGTTGTCAAAGAGGCTGTAGGCCCCGTCCCGTATGGCCACCACGCCGCGGCTCCGGCAGTAGATGTCAATGCAGTACATGTTCCTAAAAGCCAGCCTGATGTGTGTGGGGGACTGTGGCAGGATGGAGAAACACTGATAGGCAGTGTTGGTGCGTTGAGTCAGCCCCAGCATGGGCACAGTTGGAAGTTTGTTGATGGCATTTAATGGAGCCTGAGTGTCAAACAAAACCTGAGGGAGAACAGATATTGAGAGATCAGGCAGCTTTACCTAAAAGCAAAGGTCAGGGAAAACAATCTTACCCAAGAAATCTTCTGGCAATGAGATCCATAAGCAATCATAACACACACGTAATTTCAAAGAGAACAGTTTAATCAGAAGTCAGCTCTTAAATATCTTGCAACTTGCTTGAGAGAAGTATTTTAGAACATTACCTGTAATAACTGCACCACGTTTGGCGTCTTATTAAACATCTCCTGGAGCTGGTGCAGAATTGTGTTGTGACAGTTACTGCAACCTGAGTTTGGGCCAACAGTTCCCAGTGAAATGTGGAACTTCTGGAGTATGGAGTTCCACTGAATGCTGATCTGCAATGTCATGAACATAAAATGGTCTTGGGAGCTAGAACAACTAGGTTGTAGTAACAAGAGGTTATAACAAGAGATTGTAACAAGAAAGCTGGTCTGATTTAATTCTTTCCCCCATTTTTCATCAAACCTCAATAGATTCCTAATTCACCTTCCTTAAAAGTTGGCTGAGGTTGTGAAGATGAAAAAAAAAGGCACTGTTAGCTTTAACATCCATTTAGCCAGCTGAATTGTTGGCAACCACAGAAATGGGCAACTATATCAGCAAGGCAACCAAAAAGAAAAGAAGTATTTTCTCCCAAAGGTGAGATGGAGAAAATTAAACTTGAGAGATTAGTGCTGTAGAGAACTGATTAATGAGTTGCTGGAGGTGGACTGGCTTTCTTACATCATATCACACAAAAATGAGGATTTGGCATACTACTATGTAAGGAAATTACCTGCAAAATCCACACTGCTGCTCTGGCTACTTAGATATATATGTGTCTGTGTATATATATATATAAACACACATAAATATGTATATGTATATATATGTACATATATATATATACACACACATACATACAAACACACACTTTCCAATAAAATTCCCATTTAAAATTCAGCTTAGAACATGAACACAAAAACCTTCCAGGAAGGAAATTTCAAATGCATCAGCTACTTTGCATCACTTGCACACAAAATAAGTCTGTAATAAATGTGCAGTTACTTCCTCCTCTACCTTGCATTTAAAGCAAGGGTGTGAGCAAGTAGTCAGTTATCAAAATAATTAATAATCTGTAAATTCAAATACTACAGAGGAAGCTAGACTTCTGAACAAAGGAACAGCACTGCTACAAAATAATTAAGGACCACCTCATTTGAAAGCACAGTACTGTATTTAAAACTTTGTTAGAGTCCTCTCTTCAAAGGCAGAACTGAGCACTCAGCTTACACATACCCATATATCCCAGTAAAGCAGTGACCAGTAGCAACACTTACAATAAAAAGGCTGCCACACCAGCTTTCACAATCAGAATCATGTAGCTGTCCCTCCCACAATATAAAGCATCTTACAGAAATTCTCAAAAACTTTGAACTTCTAGCGACCCAGCAAATTAGCAATGCAATATCTTCTATTTCAGTCTTCATTCATCTATATTAACTCCATAATAATGTAAAACAAGGGAATATTCTGTAGCAAAATTCTGAGAACTCTAAGCCTACCCATTCTGTTTACAAACATACATTTAAAGTGCACTTAGGAGTTACTTACTGAGCTTCCCTTGGTAGTTCCATAACAAAGGATAAGTTTTCGGTAATTGTAGATACGAACTTCAGAAAAAATGTTTAAGTGGTTGGGTATGTCTTTGAAGAGAAGAGGGAAAGCAGAGTGAGAAAACCACAGTAACCTGTAAACTATCATTTTTACAAAAAGGAGGTGGTTTCTGTACCTGGTAAGGACCGTGCAAACTCCAGGACACACTCGTACAGGCGAGCAATGCTGTTCCAGTCGTTAAGGAACATCTCTACAACTTTGCGACCTCCAACGGGTTCAGACAACTGGTTTTCATACGTCAGGTAAACGTGACGGGTTGGCCCTGCAGTGTTGGGAGATGGGAAATACTGACCAAACTGCTGGTTCCTGAACTGTGGTTCACAAGCTATGAGTGAACTGTAGGTAGTAACAACGGAGCACATTTAAATAACAGAAATGCATCAAGTCAGCAGTAAAAATTCTGATTCAGGTAGGCCATAGATGAGACATCTTAGGAGCAGACAGCTGTCCATGAACTCCAAGACATTAAAACTACTGGAATAGACAATGCAAAGCACAAAGAAACAAAAATTACCAGACTTCCTAGATAAAACTTGCCTTGCTCCCTGGATGAAGTGCTATTAAGCGGGCAGTTTGCGAACACCAGCTCAGCCACCCATGTGCGATTGTTTCTACCTTGTAATCGGAAAGTGCAATCAAGAAGAGATCGGTCCAGAGCCTTCTGTGTTTCCTCGTTTACACCTTTACAGGGAGGAATTCTACACAAGATAAAAAACCAAAACCTCAGTTATACACAGTACAGTTCCAAAAGTAACAATAGCACCTTCTAGTATTTCCTAAAGGACTTCCAAGTCTGGACATGAAAGGATGAACAAACCAACAGTAAAGAAAACTGGACTGCACAGTGAGATACCCTATTCCTCTTCAAGGACTGTACTAAGTCTGTCACAAAAGTTCTCTGAGTTAAGACCAATTTTTATATGGATTCAACACCCACAAATTATAAACTGTTAAGGGATCTGTTGAACTGCCCGTATCTCCTTATCACCAATAGGAAGCTCTTATACAGAGAAACAAGCCAAAAAAGATGAAAATCAGTAAGTTCTGTAGCAACTTGAATTCATTAGCCTTCCAGAACAAGCTTGCTCCAAAAGCAATGAACAACCTGTTAGTTCTGTTAGTACTCACTAATTTATTCATATCCCAATGTGTGAATTGAGCTCAGTGGACAGACTTAAATAAAGCTCAAGTGAAGACACGCCAAACTCTTTTTTCAAATCCCTTGAGGATCCATCCAGGAATTTCATGTTCCATCCTTAACTTCAGCTCACAAATTCTCTGCTCCAATGCAAAGCTAAAAAGGAAGGACCTGATGCATTTAGAGAGTGATGCCTTTATGTCACTAGACATTTCTGCAGCATAAAAGGAGTTATGAAGGTTTTACTCTAGGAGGTGTCTCTGGGGTTTGTGGTTTTGGGGTTTTTTTTTGATTTGTTGCAGGTCCAGTTAGTGGCTGGCTGTGGCTGGCATTCCTCAGCATTCACACAGGACAATACTATTGGCTACTATTAGAAATTTCAATGTAACAGTTTCAATAGCCTACATGATACAAAGGAATAGCAAGTTTGTAGATGATGCCAAACTGAAGGGAACTGGAGGACAGAGCTGCCACCCAAATGGAGGTTGGGAAATGCAGCTGATCGGCTCTGCTCTGAGCAGAAGGTTGGAGCAGATGATCTCCACAGGTCCCTTCCACTCTTAAATTACTGTGTGGTTCTCATATTTTCCTCTACAAGTTGTTTATCATGCAATTGTCTTTGCTGGGATTCCTTGCATTTTTCTCTGCAATATCACATAATTGTCAAATAATATACAGAGTATTATGTAGGCCTCTGATCTGATCTAAAATTGCATGTTCATGAATCATCACTGTATCTTCCTTAGCACTGCCTGGATTTTAGGATTGAGGACTGTCATTCATAGTGTTTTCACAGCTCCTCAGTTTAGGCTCACGAAAGAAACAACTGCAGTTGGTTCTCTGTCTACTCTTATTTTCCTCTGTCTACAGCCTTACCTCACATGCAAGTAATTAAATAAATAAGTAAAAAACCCCCAAATCAACCACAAAACCCAAACAAACAAAAACCCACCACAAAAATCCCGCCCTAGTTCTCACACGTTTAGTGTTACCCTCCAGACAAGCCATTTCTTTTCTCATGTACTGTATGTACAGTAATAAAACAAAACACAGGGGGATAATCCTCTTACTTTAATAAACGTATTGCATGGCTGAAGCCATCTCCTTCTACTTGTACTCCCTGGTGAGGAATGTCCATATTAGACAACTAGGAATGAACAAGAAAAATGTTATGTCAAGTAAAAAGTCAAGCAAAAAACCAAAAACTTGTTTAAGGATTTTTTTCCCCCCAAGGATGACAGATGTTTCACATCCTCAAGCACAGGACAGCCAAAAAACCAGTCTGTATAAATCTGGTATAAAGTTGTCTCCCAATCCCACCCACAAGTGTGTCTTTCATCCTCATTTTCCCTTTTCTCTCAACTTCTCGAGCTTTTTGCAATGCTTGGTATTAGGGAACTAGTTCTAGTAAGACTAGAGCAATCCAGTGTAGAACACTGAGTCACCCAGGCTAAGCTGGTGGGGGAACTCCAGAGTGAGCACATGACCATGAGCTGGCCAAATAGTCACCTCTAGACACAAGAATCAGTAGAGGGAGAGGAAGGAAACAAAGTATTTTTAACACATACCTCTATCCGAAGCCCTATAAATGGCATATTTGTATCACACATGGCTACAATATGAGCTAGCACTTTATTGAAGGCACAGATTTCTCCCGACCGTTTTGGTTTCTTGGGTTCTACGGAACATGGATCTCCAGATAACTAGAATTTGAATAAAGACAAAAGTACTCACATATCTGGAGTAAACACTTTGAAGAGATGTCAGAGAACAACCTCATTCATCTGAGTTACAAATGAATTACACCCTGAGCACAAACTCCTGAAAAGATCTGGTCTGCTTCAGTACTGAACCAACTCAGCTACAGACTGCCCTTAAAGCAGTACTTACATGTCACTAAGCCATTTCAGCCTGGCCCCAAGAAGCAAAAGTAATTCTTATCAGCCCCTGCAAGTCTTTCAAAGACTACATATGGCACAAAGTGTATCACACTCTGCATGTTCAAGCCACTATAGCTGCCTCTGCTCAGAGCTCTGCCTTTGGCACAGTAGAGCAGCAAAGAATTAAAAGACAACTGTTGCAAAAGTTTCCCAGCATCTCTTGGGGAAGAAGTCCAGAGAAACAATACAAGTCAGCTGTCACCCATACAGACTTTGAAAACAATGCTATTAAAGCTGGTACTGATGCTCAGAACACACGTTAAGCCTCCATGCACCTTCACTACCGCCGTGGCTTTTGAAGCCCGTACCTTGCGCTTGACACCACTTTTCATTTGTTTCCCACTTTTTGTGTCTAGTACCAACTCTTCAATGTTTGGTTTGAACTGCTGTAGTAAAAGTGCAGTAGCAGGGCTGTCATCTCCTTCAGCATAGCTCACAGACAGGAAATGGTACTTGTACTCTAGTTCTGTGGGGTTGCCAGGAACGTCAAACATCTCTACAACCTGTATTTAAACAAAACAATGAATTGAGACGATTCTCCAGGTAATAGTATGCCTAATTCAGCTCCTATCCTCTCCTCCAAAGAAAAGACATAGTCTTTTTCAATATAGTAGTACTATAGCTAGGAAAGGGATCCAAGAAGAGAAGGAAGATCAAACCTTTCTGGAAACAGAGAATGAGACTGAGGAATGAAACTGTATGTGTTCTCTATAAGCCTGAGAGCTTAACAAAACCAATGAATGGGACAAGAGAGGAGGAGGGGAGAGTTGAGGATTACATTAATCACTGGCTTCCTAAAATTCAGAGTTTACAGTACAACAAACTGTCTGAGACAATCATGACTGGGAACTAAAGGCAGAAGCAATTTTCAGTTACTTACAATGTAGTACTGCGGAAGGCGAGTGAGTTTGATAAACAGTTTGTGTTTGGAAAGGTTTCCCACTGGATGGCTGGCATAATTAGCTAGTTGAAGAGTCTCACTGCTCACTGTAGGCAGATGCTTTATAGACTGTTTGCAACGTTGCTGTCCAAGCCAGAACCTTACATTGAAATAAAGTTATTAGTACCTTGAGGCTACTTTACATTATTCTAGTACAGTGCTGTGTATGAAGAGTATTAGTGTCAAATTCAGTGTCAGTCATATTCTAAGCCTACATCTATCATTACTGCGCAAGTTACATATAGGAAATTACACAGAAAACTTCATTACTTTATATTTCCTTATTACTATCTTTGCATCTTGTCTTTATTGTAACAGAGAGGTGTTAATTCAAAAAGAAAAGCCCTGAAATTATTCACTGGATAAATGTTATACACTACAATATGAAATTACAACATAAAACAAGGAAGGGAAACATTAAAAAACATGCAGATTGCAGATATTTTACAATCTGGAAACTTCAATTACATTTTGGTAGAGAAAAGAAAATATTTGCTCCCATATGCTGGTAGGCACTCCAATAAAAAATGTCACCAAAGCCGGATGTCACTTTGGATTATGTTCTAAACAAACTCGTTCACCTGAATAAATTTGGACATGAAGAATCACATGCAAGACATCAAATCTATTTGCACGTTTAGAATTAAACTTTGTCCTTCTCCAATGGATTTTGGCTATGGTGGCAAGGCCAGAAAGACTAGCTAGGCTTGAAAGGGGCTCAGAAATGCATGGCTTGTTTTTTAGGTCAAACTTCCACTGACAACATCAGTGGAAAGTGTAGGTGCTCAGCTCCATCACATCATACCACATTTTTCCTCACAGACACATGTCAGATACAGCTGTTCTAAGAGACATTTTGTGGACTGTTGAGCTTCCTCCAAAACTGCAGCACTACCCAAGCCATTATCTCAAGCACATTATTTATAACTAAGGGAGGTTGATTGGTTTCTCCAGGGTGCCAGTTCTTCATGCATCATCAAGCTTCTTTTAGAAGCAGAATTCCTCAAATAGACATTTCACCCTGCAATTAACTCAGAGTACTGGGAATTTCCAAAATGACAGAGCAGGTGGAACTCAGTTTTCATGGAGATGCAAACTGTGTATTAGTTGCTACAACCTCTTATGGCAAATATATCTTGTGCTTAAATCTCAGGGCTTTATGGAAGAAAGATTAGAGGCTTAAACCAGCAAGGGCTGAAGTGTTAGAAGACAAACAGGTATTATTTAAATCATCCTAGGCCACTTCCTGGTTTTCCCTCTGTATTGTGATAAGGGGGATCATTCTTGCTGAGAAACAAGCACAGTTCAGCTATGGAAACTGAGTGGAATAAGGGAGATAGAAAATGAACATCAAGTAAGATCCTCAGGAAGCAAGTGGTCTGCTGTTGACTTCATGCAGAGTGTGCACATAGCAAAGCATGGGGTACATGTAAGGGGGAAACTAAAGCAGGACTATGGAATCGATTCCAAGCAAAACCAGAATTTCTTCCACTGTTTAGAGGAGATGGGAAATACTCCAGGTTGCTTAGAACAGTGAGAAAGTATAACCCCTAATGTGGTAAAACACAAAGCTATGCAAATGTGATCATCCAAGATACAAATGTGGTGATTCATTCTGTGCAAACCAAGTGAATCATTCAAGTCACTTACTTGAGCTGCTGGAGCCAAGGAATGATACGCTTCATGTCATCATTAACAGACTTCTCTATGTCATCGAGTGTCAGTTGATCTGCAAGAATATTAGGGGAGTGAATGATCTGAACATCTGTCCTTCAAACAAAATGTCAAACTTTCATTGAAAGTGCCTCATGATTAATCTCAGAACCATATAACAGCCCAGGGTGGGGCTCAAAATGGGACCTTGAAAGATCATCTGGTCCAATCTTTTGTGGGAAAAAGAGAATAGATGAGATTATCTAACACCCTGTTCAACTGCATCTTGAAAACCTCCAGTGATGGGGACTCCACCAAATCTCTGAGGGGGCTGTTCCAGGGATTGACTGTTTACACTGTAAAAAATTGCCTTCTTATATTGAGATGAAACTTCTCCTGGTGCAACTTCTGATTGTTGACCCCTTGTCCTCTCCATGAGGCTCATTGTGAAGAGAGAAATGAAGGTACACAACAGATGATCCATACTGCTTGTAAGACCACATCAGTATGTTATTAAGCAAATAAACTAAAAGAACTCTCTTAAGTAACCTGAAACCTGAAGTTCAGAGTTGAACAGCAGTAACTTAAGATGTAAAACATCGCATAAATACAGTTCTCAATCAGGTCCATATGAAAGGATCATATCCATTAACAGCACAAGTCAGGAATCACGAGTCCTAAAGAATATGCATTGCATTGCATTGACCCCTAATAATAATTAGTGTGTTGTCCTCTTTAAACACACCTAACTGAACTGTGACACTGAAGCTCCAAGATTCTCTTCTCCATTCCTCAAACTCAAATACCTCAAGTGTGGTGTTTATTTGCTCACAGAACTTTGCAGATTTGACAGAATTTTTCACAGAAAATTAACTCATAATGCACAGTTCTTGCAAGATATTAAATACATCCTGGTTTTGTATCTACTTACCAACACCATACAGCATCAGCTGAAACATGCCAGAGTGGAGATCAACAAATACATGCAGGCACTCTGATCGACCACATGGTTCCAAAATCGGAATGACAAGAGTTGGAAGAGCCGTCTCAATGAATGCTAAAGAAAAATCCATGTTGTTAATTTCACAGAAAATCCAAGCTTATCATATTAAAACTTAGCCCATTATAATCACAAACCCTCTATGTTTTTATATAGAAGCAATCTTCACTTGCACATTATTAGACTGTTAACATAAAGAGGAAACTGACTATAATTTCTCTGTGAAAACAACGACAAACCAATGAGAAAAGAAAGACCAATTTTGAAGGAGATTATTAATCTTTGAGTAACTTTTAACTCACTGCTTCACGATTATAAGATCACTTCAAATCCCAAAAGTTTCAACAGCAGTTTAAGGAAAGTCTCATTCAAAAATAGTCAAAAACAGTGAAAAATTTGCTTTCAAAGCTGAACATGTACAAGTTTAACAGTAGACAAATTTTAACTGTTGAACCCAGACTATAACGCTTTACCAGCCTCACCTATTATACTGCATTTAGAGCTGTGAGTATGAGTTATCAATGCAGAATAACTTAAAACCAAGTTTTGCTAATTCTGAAAACATTTCCCATAATACTTAAGTTAATGAAAAAAAGAACCACCAAGAGAAAAGGAAACCATTCCTAGACACAAATGGAAATGAACTTGAAAAACTTCAGCAGGAAACACATACAATTGTCATTAACATTGTAGCTCTTCAGAATGGCTTTCAGCTCCTGGAGTTTTTGATGAGATCTTGCATGGACACTGTCTATTAGGAGTTTTTCTATTGATAGGTGGTCAATCTGTAAAAAAAGGATGTACTTGAGCAAGCTGATATTCGATGTGTAGATTTTCTACATTAGCACACTGGAACTACTTAATAAAAGTCACTTCAGAAATAACTTGTTTCAAACTGTGGTGAGCCAAATGAACTATTAACTTGAGTATTTGGATCACTATAAAATACAACAAGCTAACATAAGCTGACTGTGCAGCAGCCATTGGGAGGGGTTTTGAGTTAAGACAGAAAGAAGATGCAAAAGAAGTTTCACAAACTAAGTTGTTACCCTCCCTGTGCAGACCTACTTGTCCTGGACTGAGGTTGGGGTATTTTCAGCTTAGCTTGCAGCCATTTCTAACTTGCTTAAGCCAAGGAAAAAAAACCCAACACAACCTCCCTGCAAAGCAACACTTTATTAGGACATGGTTGACTCTACACAAACACATGTGCACCTGTCACAGAAATCCAACACACTGTTTTTAGTCCTGCCAACGGGGTAGCAGTGCAGTGGCAGACACGGAACAGGAGCAACCCTACTGAACTCAGGAGTTTCTCAGGGCTTGCATCTACATCCTGTAGCACTGCTGGTGCTGAGCTCATGCCTTCACTTGTCTTCACTGTAACTTACTTGTGCAATCTAAATTACAGCATTTGCATTTATATCCACTCACATTGCAGCCATATTATTTACCTATTTTGTACAAGCAAAGCTACAGATTACTGCAAAACCTTTTTCTAGTTAACCTCACATTGCCCTGAAAACTGTACAAGCTGAATTAAACTCAAATTTTAGTCTAACATAAGAGATAAACGCAGAAGTTGTTCATACCAGCACAGAATTACACTGAATTTTGGTATGTGCCTTCACATATACCAGAATGACCTTCTCCTAAAGACTGGCTTTCCAAGACTAGGCCTTAAAAGTCAAGTGTTTATCCATCCACAAGTGCATTTCAACTCAGCAGCTGCAATGGGTTAAATCTTCCTCACTAAAAAGTGACTACATGTTCTATAGCTTCATCCAATTTTCAATAGGTTAATGCAGAATAACCTGCCTAGAAAAACATATTTGTTTGTGCCACTGTTTTATAAAGTATCTTAAACAAACAGGATCACAGTGTACCATCTACGTCACTACAGCTGAGATCACTATTCAAACACTATCACAGCAGTGTATGTACCATAGCTGATCATTTTTTAAGCTCAGAGCAAGTATCTACAAAGGGATTTAGCATTAACTTTGATAAATCTCAAATTTACAGTGGCCTCATATCTTAATCTACAGACTGCAGACTTGATTCAGTGAGCTCAGACTGTGTCAGCTCCAGTGGATCTTCAGCAGATGTTCTACATAAAGAGCATTTTCCTGGTATCTTCATTAAATCCTACAGTATCTTCACTAAATTAACTGTATCTTTAGTAGCCTAAATATGCTTATTTAGGCTATTAAATGAGTAAATGTCGTATGTATTTATTATACTAGTAGAATTTCTGCTCTAGAAGTAGAGTAGAGGGCGACTATGCTTCACTAGGTTTCCCACACTCCTCTGTAGTTAAAAGATGGGTGGCTCTTGACATTCACCACACTTGTCTGTCAGCCTTGGTAGACAAGATGGGCCAGGAGGATCAAATACAAAGTAAGTAGAGGAGGTGAAGGCTACCAGCAGCAGAAAGTTCTGTGAGACACATGAAGAATGTGAGCTGGGGAGTTTTCCCCTGTGGAAAAACCATACTGAAAGTGTGAAGACTCCACCATTCACTCCAGTTTATTAACTCTCTTAAACCCAAACACTGTAAGAAATAATGAACAGACATCCTGATAATATATCAGAGCCAGACTTGCTGAGGACAGAGGAGTTATATAACCCAGAACTCAGCTTCTCTTAGCTATCATTAACTAAGATCTAGAACCAGTAAAGCCTTATCCAAGTAGGAAGCTGAATGCAGTGACTCATCCTGGATCGTTTCAACAAACCCACTTTTAAAATACAGGAACCTGAACATTCAAATAGGCCGTGATACAATCTGGTTAGTGATAACGTGACCGTAAGCTTCACCTAACACTTGTAACAAGCAAACCACACGAGCTCTTAGCACAAGATTTCCAAATCACAATGCAAGATTTTCTCAAGTGGATAGCACTGCTGGGCAGCCAACTCAAGTGACATGGAGAAGATTATTTTCAGAGGAAGTTTACAGAGCATCTCCAAGACAAAAAGGGAAGAACTTTCTCTCTGTAACACACTTCAAGCCAAACCCTAGTAAGTGAAACTTGGCTGTTGTTTCTCCTCTTGGTATATAATGCACTGTGAAGCAGGTGTAATTTTTAAGATGAAGGCAAGGACAATAATTTGTAACAACAATTTGAGGTCCCAACACAAACACAACTAGAAATAACACATCTGCTCACTAGAAATCTTAAAAACAATTCTTTAAATAGAATCAAAGAGAAACAAACTGACAATGCAAAGCACTTCAGTTTTTGATGCCTGCTGCAAAGCAAACCTTTACCTTCATGGCTCTTTCCATCAGTTTTGAATCACAGGCTGGCAGTGGAGGCTCATGAGATATTTGTAAGGGTTTTGAGACATCAGTCTCATCAATTTTAATAGTGACCTTATGAACAGATGCCGTCCCCGTTTTCCTGCCAAGCACCTGTTGACTTAAAATAAAGAGAATAATTAAACCATGCAATTGAGATAGCAGAAAATCTGTTTTTCAGTACCTGATCCTTGATTCTGAGTGTTCTGATTAAAAATAACATTGTGTCAGCTGAACTAAAAAAAGCATTTATTTTAGTTTTCATTTTAATGCAGAACGGTTGATAAACTATAACTACATTAAGAAGTTTTAGATGACTGTAAATTCAACACAATCAGAAGGGCATTTGGATTGCTTTTAAGAATGTTATCTAGTGCAATTCAAGCAGTAAGTATAATAAAAGACAAAGAACTAATTAATTTTTAGGTATCTGTGTAAATACAGATTGATTTATAACTGCATCCTGTACCCTGCTCTCCTGTACATTAATGTACAACCCTTACTCCTCTGCAAATCAAGCAATATGTTTATGCACTTAATTACAAGAATTTACAAGTCTTACATCAAAAAGCATGCACAATTTTGAAAACTGTGGCTCAAGCTTGGTAAACATAATCCCTCCTGTTATTTCATTTATTATTGTTAACAGTCCTTTTGAAATTAACTTACTTCCAAACAGAGAGTGAGAGACACTTCCCTGCATGGTATCGCTCCACCTGCACGAGGTCACCCCAGCGCTCTCGAATCAGCATCAGTGTTTGTGAATGCAGAACTTCCAGCTGAAGGGCTAAGCAGAAGGAGTCTAACACATGGAGTTAAGAAAATATCTCCAGAAAGTCTGGGCACTACATAAACCCATTTCTGCATGCTACATAAATCCATTTGTCACCTAAGTCAAACAAGTTCTAGCCAGGTGGGGGTTGGTCTCTTCTCCCAGGCACTCAGCAATAGGACAAGGGGGCACGATGGGCTCAAGC
>JAWWEV010000001.1:112233980-112259382 GCA_035583235.1 Hafferia zeledoni
GGCCTGCCCGGGGCTCAGGGAGGGCTGGGGCGGCCGGGGGTGCTGTGGGGGTCGGGGAGGGCTGGGGCGGCCGGGGGTGCTGTGGGGGTCGGGGAGGGCTGGGGCGGCCGGGGGTGATGTGGGGGTCGGGGAGGGCTGGGGCGGTCGGGGGTGCTGTGGGGATCGGGGAGGGCTGGGGCGGCCGGGGGTGGTGTGGGGGTCGGGGAGGGCTGGGGCGGCCGGGGGTGCTGTGGGGGTCGGGGAGGGCTGGGGCGGCCGGGAGTGATGTGGGGGTCGGGGAGGGCTGGGGCGGCCGGGAGCTGCTTTGGGGGTGCCATAGGGCTGCCGTGGGGCACGGGCAGTTCCAGGGGCTGCTGTGGGGCTGCCAAGGGGCACTGGGGCTGCTGTGGGGCACGGGGGACGCTGGGGCTGCTATGGAGCCGCTGTGGGGCACAGGGGAAGCTGGGGCGGCCGGGGACTGCTGTGGGGCCGCTGTGGGGCACGGAGAGTGTGGGGCCGCTGTAGGGGGCTGCTGTGGGGCCGCTGTGCCGCTGCTGTGCCATCTCCTGTCATCCCGCAGCACATGGTACAGGAATCCCTCCAGACAGCTCTGGAATATCCCCAGTGAGGGAGACTCCACAGCCTCTCTGGGCAGCCCGTCCCACGGGCACTGCACGGGAAAGAAGTTCTTCCTCATGTTGTGGAATTTCCTGTACATCAGTTTCTGCCCGATGCCTCTTGTCCTGTTGCCCTTTGCACCACCGAGCAGAGCCTGGTCCTCTCCCTTCAGACACTGACAGACATTGATGGGTTACCCTCTCTGTCTCTTCTCAAGACTGAACAGGCCCAGCTCCCTCAGCCTTTCTCATTACTGAGGTGCTCCAGTCCCTTAATCATCTTTGTCACCCTCCACTGGACCTGCTCCAGGAGCTCCACGTCTCTTTTGTCCTGAGGAGCCCAGAACTGGACACAGCACTCTGGGTGACCCTCACCAGGGCTGAGGGGCAGGATCACCTCCCTGCCCCTGTGCCTGTCCATGTTACCGCAATCCAGGGTGTAGGACAACCAGGTTACAGACCTGGCGCCTCAAAGAGCCTTTGATGCAGTTCTTCAGGCTGTCAAGGAAACGGGGCTGTGTTGGGAGCTGGGCTGGCTAATCCCGTCCTGACAACTTGGGAAATGCAAGGCATTTGTGCAGGGTGCACAGCTGGCTAATCCTCCTTCAGGGTTAAGGAAAGAAAAAGGAATGATGAGTAGCAGAGTGGTCAGTGGGATTGGGAGATAAACACAGAACATTGGGAACTTTCTCATATTTCCATCTTCCAGATTAACTGACACCTCTGAACAGAGAGAGGGAGAGGGAAAGTCTAAACAGCTGAAGGTGGATGTTCTGCATACTGGTTTCCAAAGGGTATTCTAGAAGGAAACTATAAATCCTGGGTGTTTTGTATTGTGATTCACTCAGGTGTTAAATCATAAATTCTTACCTTGTGATTCCAAAGAAATTCCTGAAATACACACATTGCAGACAATAAATACCCAAACTCCTCAAAGTTTAATGAAAAGAAGGACCTATTTTGTTTTATATGAAGTGCAGACTTTTAAAAACCTCGTATCTTTCCAAAGAGAAAGAAAAAAATAAACATTTTTCACCCTGAGAAGTGTGTAATCAGTTTAATGATAATAATAACAATTATAACAACAAGCCACCCAGGCTGGAAGGGCAGGATTGCTGCAGCTGTGAGCCATGCCAGCTCTCAGGTTTGTGGGCTGCTTCAGCAACAATGAAGTGAACTGGTGAACCTTAAGAACAGAGGGCGGATGATGATGGTTGGATTGAAATTTTTTACTGCTAAAATCACCAAAATGTCTTAGTATACCTAAGTTTTGCTTCCCCCTTCTTCTTTTAGGTTAATTGAAGTTTTTTTCCAGTACAGGTGGAAGACTCTGCTGTTTAGAAAAATTATAAAGGATAGAATGATAAATACTGTCTGGATCATATTGTGATATAAATTATTAGCTTAATGTATTGTGAGTTCTTGCCTCCCCATTGCAAAGATTTCCCAATGTATGAAAATATTTTTTTTTCACTCTGGATGCATGAAGAAATGCAATGTACTTGTTTTGTGGCTAACTAGTTGCACTATTGAAGAAAATACATTCACGAGAATCTGATTAGAACTATGAGAACTATAACTTAAAAATAAAGGCCTTTTAGTTACTGTTTTCCATTATTACCATCTCTTTTATTCTGATTTAGTCCACAGTAGATAGACAATCATGCTCTTGAGAGACTTGGTAAGTTCAGTTGTTTTAACAGTAAGTTGGAGATAAGCATTAGGGGTTCAAAAACTAGATGACTGTCCTATATATTACTCATGCAAAAAGAAATAAATTAAGTTTCCTGCTTCTTGTTGCCTTTCTGAGGTTGGCAGTGCTACCATTCCTTGATACAAACCTTGCAGGAAGGGTGAGTGCCGTACCTAAATTCAAATCCACAGCTTGCATGAAATAGAAGTAGGTCCCAGAAGTCTCCTGGGGTGGCAAAGGCAAAACTATGTGAGGCAGAAACCTGGGCCAGTGGGGTTGCTGCAAAGTAACAGGATTCTGTGGGAGAGAGGGCTGGCTGCCTGCACATGCTACTGTGTTTTCATTTTTATTTAATTGTTTTCATTCTGCAGGTTTCAACCTTCTGCCATGTAAACCTGATGACAAATTTTGTAGTAGCAGTGGGAAGAGAACAGGCCTGGTAAGGGTCATGCATGCAGTTGGCTCCTGCCTCAGGCTTTGCTGCAGACAGGGGATCCCTCACACAGATGCTCAGTGTGGCATTGGGGCACCATGGTGCTGAGTGACCTGATGTGTGGGCACAGAATGGCCTGGATTGGAAGGGAGCTTAAAGATCATCCAGTTCCAACCCTCCAGCCATGGGCAGGGGCACCTGTCGCTAGACCAGGTTGCTCAGAGCCTCATCCAGCTTGGCCTTGAGCACTTCCAGGGATGAGGCATCCACAGCTTCTTTGGGCACCCTGTGCCAGGGCCTTCCCTCCCTCATAGTATGCATCCAGCTTGATGACCAGCTCTCTTTGTCATGGAGCATGGACAATGTCTTAGAGCCACAGGGGAAGCCAGGGAGTGCCTGTCAAGGAGGATGTGGTAGGTACACAGGGGGTTGGGGTGATGACCTTGCAAGGGCTGCCCAGCATTGCTGGTGGTCTTGGATCATCCTGGCCAGCTCCTGCTCTGTGCAGCGTGTGCCCCACGAGGATGGTGAAGAGCCTTGAGGGGAAGCTGTATGAGGGGAAGCTGTATGAGGAGCAGCTGAGGGCACTTGGTGTGTTCAGCTGGAGAAGAGGAGACTGAGGGGAGACCTCATTGCAGTTACAACTTCCTCGTGAGGGGAAGGGGAAGGGCAAGCACTGATCTCTGCTCTGTGGGGACCAGGGACAGGACCCAAGGGAATGGCCTGAAGTTGTGTCAGAGAAGGTTAAGGCTGGGTATGAGGAAAAATTTCTTCACCCAGGTGGTGGTTGGGCACAGGAACAGGCTCCCCAGGGAAGTGGTCACAGCCTGACCGAGTTCAAGAAGCATTTGGACAATACTCTCAGGAACGTGGTGTGACTCTTGGGGTGTCCTGTGTAGGGCCAGGAGTTGGACTTGATGATCCTGATGTGTCCCTTCCAACTGAGCATATTCTGTGATCCCCTGGTTGTGGTCACTGCACCCCTCTGTATGTGAAAAGCCCTAATGGGGAGCCCAGGAGCCTGACTTCAGGTAGGGATTTGGTGGTTGGTCAAAACCTGTTGCTGTTTTAGCTGTGGAGCTGACAGGTTATAGATCTCGTGGGAAGGACAGCAGATGACTTTGTTTCCAGAGAAGTTAAACATTTACTGCTCTTTGGAACTGTGGGCCAAATATTCTTTGGGAGGGAGGCGAACCATATCACACTCTACCAGGCAGTCTCCTGCCTGTCCTGTGTTGGTGTACTTTAGAGCTTTGCCATTCCATTTCTCTGCCAGGCTTTTTAATCAGAGAAACACTTGGTCACACGGTTAACTCCTGGACTTGACACTTAAGCATTTTTTTAATAATAAGAAATAATAACGCTCAAATACAGTGCAAAGATTTCTTGTTAATCACTTGATTCAGACTGTTGCAACATTTAGAATGTTATATCCAAATGCCTATATAAATGATGAGTCATAAGAGTTTGTTATCTTTCATTCTTTTCAGAAGACGTCAGAGAATTGGATATAGTGTGGGAGAGTTCCCACATATAATATTAGTAATTGCAGTGCTGCATATTATAAATTTACAAAGCCAAGGTACCTGTTTAAGTTGTAATGAGATATCATGTATCAATATTAGATCAAACATATACCAGTACCAAAAAAAAAGATTAAACTTTTCCACTGTAGCACTTGCATGAATATAAGACTTTTTCTATAACATTATGCTGAAAGTCAGTGGAAAAATATCAATGACCTTTTAATCACAAATGATTTTATGGCCTGCATCTTTATTAATGAGTAATTATTTGTTGATAGTTCAGTATTTCATGACACAAATCACTATTTTGTGAATAGTACAGGGCTATTCCACCTAAAATAGAGCGTTCTTTGCAAAATTGTATATGTGGTAGGGGAAGAGGCTTTGTAGCTGGTTACTGCACACATGCTCTGCTTCTTTTCTGTTTATTAAAAGGGTCACAAAAGGAAACAGTTAAAAAACCTTCATCCTAAAAGCTTTAAAATTTTAAGTCTCTTTTGATCTGCTGTATTTGTAGGATTAAGTTTGTCGTTTTTTTGAATTGTAGAAAACCTGTAGTAACAGATTGAGAGTTCTCTTGTCAGTCACTCTGGTCTGTGAGACTGTCCCACTGCGAGACAGAGAATCTCTTGTGTGGCACGTAGTAAAGTACACCATAGTTCCAATTATATGTTGTGAACAACTTAAGAAAAGCAACATTCTCCAAGTCATAAAATAGAATCTTTGATTTTATTTGAATTTACAAAAGTCCCCTTTCTTATAATAATGCAAAATGGTTGGGGTTTTTTTTAATGCTGAGCATAGCTGTGTTAGTCTGAGCTTCTTTTTGGGCTTCCTTACTAACAATGTTGATATCCACTGTAAGTTTTAAATTAATTTGTCTCTGTCAGACTGGAGCTGGAGGACTAGCTAAAGGCCTTGCTATCCTCAAGAGGCTGTATTTTCATTATTATTGAAATTAAGTTAATTACAACTCAATTTACTATTTTAACCATACAAGCTGCATTTTTTTCTGTGTGTGAAAAATTGTTGTTTGCACGTAATTCTGAAATGTGAGCAAACCCCCACATCTCTGAAAAGCTAACAAAGGAGAAAGCCCCTGATCTGGCACATGGCAGTGAAGTGATGAATTGCACTGTTCAGTCATTGAGTTGAACAACTTGACAGTACCATCCATACCCTGTGATTTCTCCCTGTCTAACTGTCCCTGGATGTTACTCAGAATTTGAAAAAATGCACGTATGCTGAAAAAAACCCACTAAGCAAGCCTTTATTTCAACATGAAAGTACTCTTGGCTGAAAGGATTTATCTGTGCAAACACCTAAAGAGGTGGAGAGAATATCAGGGAAGTAGATCTGATTAGTCATACCCAGTGGGAGAAGGACTGCAGCTGTGAAGTATTCTGTGCTGACCTTAGGAACAGACAGCTCGATTGTGTTTAGCTGCTGCTGGCTAATACATTCAGACAGTGCAAACTCCTCTAAAGACAAGGGTGGGTACCAGAACATGCTTAATTGCAAACTCTTTGTAGATCTCAGCTGTGGTCAGTTAATGTTTCAGTGCTGACCCTCACTCTCAGAAGTGTGGACACACAGAATTGTGCTTGAGCTGCCATTCTCCACCCAGACTTTGGATGTGCAGGAAGATGCTATCTGAGAAATTTCCTTCTTGCACAGCTTCTAGATTGGGATGGTTTTTTTTCCAGAAGGGATAAACCCACACTTTTTATAGCAGTTTGGAGAAACTTGTTTGAACTCCGCCTGTATCACAAAGCTGCAGGATGTCAGCTCTGACAATAGGGAATGCCAGAACAAGTTTGGATCCGGGGCTGAAGAGCTGATTACATGTTTAACTGTGTGACTGCTAACTTAGTTGACTTGGTGAACTCCAGCAGTTACTCACTGTCCCTTAAATTTGAAGAGCACAGTGAAAAGGCAGAATGTCACATCTGTAGCAATGCAGGAATCTGTGGATTACAGGATATTTTGCTAATGGGGAAGAGGAGCAGGTTGTTGTCAGATGTCATAGGGGCATCCACACAGGCAGCAATTCCGGCCAGTGCCAGTTTTAGAAGATCAGAAAATGCAGGTCGAGAGTGGAATCACCTCTCTGCAAGGATTGTATCTCTCCTGGAAGCACAAATGTCTTACATATAGCTAATACAGCCAGAGTGACATGAAGTGCTTTGTGTGGGGTCAGGCAGCACCAGGCTAAGAGTTGTTTAGAGATTTTTGTGGGGCACAGACCACATCCTGAGATCAGTATGTAGCCCACAATTTATGCAGTTACAGTTTAGCTTAGAAGAGGGTTCCCAGCCCCAATGATTGCAGAGGTAAGTAACAGTCTGAGGCTTGTTGCACTGCTGTGCAAAATGCTAAAAATTGTTACCTTTCTGCACAGCTGTGGAATGCAGAGGACACAGCAGAATCCCAGGAAATCCTAGCAACATTTTATTTACAGTTGACATTCAGCCAGCAAAGCTGTAGCCCCTTCTGTCTGTTGTTTGGTTGGTTTTCAGAAAATGACCTGATCATGAAAATGGGCACTTCTTGTGAAAATACCCTTTCTACAGAAAGCACAGCACTGCCCAGTGGTGCTGTGGTACACACTGAATAAATCAGATGGGGAAGTGACTGAGCTTCACCTCTGCACATCACACACTGAAACTGGTTCCTTCAGGCTTGAGAGCAAGATGGGAAAGAAGAGCAACAACACAGCAATCTCTCTCCCTCTAGTGCCTACAGTGCCAGACTTTTCAGAGTATGACAGCTCCAAGAAAGACTGAGATTCCACAAAAAAAAAAAAAAAAAAAAAAAGAAAAAGCAAGCTGTCTTTTTGCAGTGCATTTAGGACAAGCAAAAGCACATTCACAGCTAATTTTAAGCAGCCTTCAGAACAGCAGTACAACATCTTATTAACTCACTTGTACTTAATCCTTGAATTCTGGTATGTTTAGAAGCCATCATGCGTTTCAGCAGCAGTTTCAACCCATGTTTTCTTTGTAATGGATGACACCACTCTATTTCCCACTGTAATGTAGAATTTGCTTTCCTACAATAAGCCTTGCTCACATAGCACATACTGATTTAACTAAATTAATTTAGAAATGGAATTAGTTGCACATGCAAACTCTTCTTTCTCCTCCTGCCTGAGGTGGCCTTCTTACTCTGGCTACAGAGTGCCCTTTGTCTCTCTGTAGGTGGAACTGGCAAAGGCCTCCCTTCACCCTTGTCCCTCTGATCCTGTGCAGTGGGAGCAGAGTTCAGTCACACTGAACTTATTGCAATCTGAAACGGCAGGAGGGTGAAGTCACCTTCATAGATTTAGGGTGTTTTGCCAGAGGGCTGCCTCTCTTGGCCAGTTTCATAGTGCAAGAACCCCAGCAAGTGCTGGACTGCAGCAACTTGAATGGGTCAGGTCTGAGGCTTTTGAAGACGCTGCTCTTCCTTCGGTGGCTTATTATTTTTTGATCACGTGGGAACTCAGGCTATGGCTGTATCAAGTGCAAACAGTCCTATTTTGTCTGTGTCTGGTTTTATCTTAATCCAGTATCTCCCAGCCAGGAGGCTTAGGTTAGCTCTGGGCTGCCTCTAATGAGCTGCAAATGAAAACAAAGTCCTGTAACCCCTGGTTTCTCTCTGTTATGTCTTATCTAATCAGGGCACTCCAAAACAGCCCTTTGGAAACCTCTTCTCAGCACAGGCATATGAACCAGACCTAATAGTTTGTGTTAAGGCTGCTTTGGAGCAGAGAGAAATTTATAGAGGTATTTTTGATTATTTTTTCCTGTACAGCTATAATATGCTTTCATACAAAGAAACACACAAAAAATCCTCCTTCTCTTTAGCATCTTGTAGAGCACTAGTTGGAAGTACTGTAGGTAAAATACCATTACAGCAAGAGATAAGAGTGGAACATTTTCTGGTAGAAAACAAGGAGTGGAAACCAAAACAAATTCCTCTTCCTTTGATTTGTTCGAATGTAGATAAAAAGCTACTGGAAATCAATGCACATATGTACTTAAAAGCTGATTATTCTACACCTTTCCCTGCATAGGTCCCTTCATACTGTGCAAAAAGGGTCCTTCTGCAGTGCAGATTAGTCTGTTTCTAAAAGGTGAAAAGAGACCAAATGGTCCTATATTGCAAAATAAGGAATTTGGAAAAACTAGTCAGACCGATTTCTCCAAGCAAAGACGTTCTGGCTTAATTGCAGTTAATCCAGCCAGAAAGAAGCAACAAATCTCCATGCAGAAGATGTGTTTATCAGTCTAGAATATGGCAAGAAAACAAAGTTTCCCCAGAGATTGCTGAGTCTGAGTTCTCATCTGGAGCTGCCCTTCATTTTACCCCAAAGTTTGTCTATTGAAGATTCACAACTTATGTTTGTATTGTGTCACTTCTGTTTTGGTAACATCACATTGCACAAGGAAATTGTTTCTAGGACTTCGCTGTGACAGTGAATTGTATTACCCACATCTTGGAGAGGGGAATGAGTGATACCACAAGTGTTTATCAAGTGTAAGTACTTTGTTTGGGTGCCCGAGAATGGGGGAACTTCACCTCCGCATGCTCTAACCTGCATCTACCCTTGGAGCCAAAGGAGTTGATGTGAAGAAAGCCCAGGCACAGGCTGTGGAGGTGTGTCTGTGTTCACAGCACACAGCAGCAGGTAGGGCTGAGCCTGACCAGAGTGTTATTCTCTCTTATGCTGAGTCATAAATTGCAATATTCAGGATGTGCAGAAGTAGCAGAGCACTGAAGGTGGGGGCTGACATCGTCCTTGCCCTCCCCCAGTAGAAAAACTTGCCTTCTAGCCCACAACAACTTCACTCAATAGTCTGTTTAGTCCTTCCTTTCAAAGCACAGCCTCATATTCAAACACAAAACTCTCAAACTATCTTGAAATCTTGAAATGTTTAACACCCCTAAGCAGAGCAACATATTAATGATATTTCTCTCCTCTGACTCCAGCACCTCAGTATTTCAGAAGGCTTTCCCTGCTCTCCCAATTTTTTAAGGAGTCATCTATGCCCTTTCTTTTAAGGACTGATAATCTTCTACAACCTAAGAATACCTGTTCTTAAAATGGGTCCATCTCAGAACAGATGTGGTTTTCCTTAACGTGTGTGATGCTGCAACAGGAAACCAACTTGCCACGGAGCCAAAGTCACCGTTTGCAGTAGTTCTGGACCATGAGTAGAAACATGTGACAAATTTCGACTCAGAAAAAGATATGTTAGTCATAGAAAAGAGGGAGAAAGAGAAATGTAGGAAGTCAGAGGAAGCTTTTAAATCAAGGTAGGAGAAATGTTATCCATAACTTGTCATGAATGATGGGAATGAGAGCTAACTAGGGTACTGATTAGACCTCTGGAGGACTCTGAGGCAAGGAGTCTTATGAAAAGGTGCCTGTTGATAGAGCAGGCACCCACCTTTTTAATATTTGTAGTTCAGGCTATATTTGTCTGCACTCATTCTGAATGTAAAAAGTTATAAAGAAGATGGGAAATGAATGTATTTCTGCTTAACTGATGAAGAAAGGCCAGGAGCCTTGTTGAAATTAAGTATCTCCCACAAATATTGCAATCAGAATAGGGATTACATTTTGAGGGAACTTGAAGATTTCCACATAGTACATAATCTTGCCCCCTTTAGAGTGTTCACTTTGCTTGTACTTCCTTCACAGCCGGAGCATAAAAGGTCAGGGCAGAGTTCCTAATTCCTTATGTCATGGGAGAAGCAGAAATGACAAAAGCATTTCCAGAACATCTCTAAGAGAATACTGAGATGCCACATGTACAGTCAAAAATTACTCCTCTAAACAGAGAGCACATCTGCAATTTCTGCAATTGCTAGTTTGGTGCTCGTGTCCACAGATCAAAAGAAAGGGAGTTCTACTCCTGTTAGGATAAGGATGATGGTATCAGTAGGGATAAACTGCTAATCCAAGGTCAAGCACATTGGGAGAAGTCCTTTTTCAATTTGGAAGAACAATGGGAATTGGTTGTGCCCATTAACCAAAAAGTCTTGCTTTAGTATTTTTTCTTCCCCCTTTGTGTAATTGGTGCTTTATAGATTTATGGAATATAAGATTATCTCCTTTGACCTCCTGAACCTTCAGTTTCACTGACCCAACCCAATTACTGAGCATAACAAGTTCAATGAACGTGTCATGTACCTCATCTTTGACATGGTGTATCTTGAAGTGCCCAAGTTGAAGGTGCCAAAAGATGGAGCAGCCAAGGTTCCATTTCACTGTCACAGTTTGTTTGACAACTGTGCTGCTCTCAGATGCCTTTATGTGCTTCTCCAGTAGACTCCATAACAGGGCAGGTCATAGGTGATCCTTAATGGTTTTCAGTGTTTCAAATGTTTGGAAAACATCCCGAGGGACAGATTTGCTAGGCAGGATAGAGCTGCTGTTCTTGAAAGGGGTCTCTATAACACTCTCAGGCTATGAATTGTGGCTGAACACGCCAGCTGAGCACAGAAGGGAAAGAAAATGAAATATAAATTCATTACTGAAGAGATAGAGTAGCAAGGATAAATTCCTTCTATTTCCAGGCATCTACTTTATATTTCCAACTAAGGACACCATTAGTGGAGACAAACTGAGCTCTTTTGATCACTTTCTGCTGTGAAAAGGGTCAATTCTCCTTGCTCTTCACACTCCCTCCTACATGATCCTGACTCACCCTTGGGCTGACTTTCATATTCACTGTGCTGATGCAGCTCATTAACCCATCAGAAAACTGTCCTTTTTTTACTTCCCTGGAATTTTGTGTTAGTTCAGTGAGCTAAATCAGCTCCGCAAGGGGTCAGGTGAGTGCCAAAAGTACTGTGAGGAAGCATGGGTGGAAAACAGAGGTGGAATTAGGGGAAGGAAGAGGAAAAAGACCTGAAAAAGCAAGCAAGGTAAAGGAACAAGACTGCTTCTTTCAATGACAGAAAGCCTTAAGATCAGCAGATCTCACCTGGTCTGATTACATCTTTAGGAAAATTATTTCCTTAGAGTTCCTGTGGGGGCAGTGTAGAAAAGGGGGTTTATTTAGAGCGTGGCTAAAAAGGAAATAAAAGGAAGTAATCTTGATTTAGACACATAGGTTAGGCAATGTAAATAGGCCTGTTCTTTACTGCAAAGACCCCTGTGGATTAAAGCTTTAAAACACAGTTAATTACTAAACGACTAAATGCCTGGAAGACCAAAACAATGGTCTCTAAATGCAGAATTAATCTTCAGAGGGCTCTGAAAGGCCTGGAGTACAATCAGAAACCATGCAAGCCCAGCGAGCAGAGCATGAGCAGCAGGTGAATGGCTGTGTGAAGTCACTGTCCAGCAGGCAATGGGGAAGCTGATATCGCTTGGAATTTGCTCAGGATCTGCCTGAGGAGAAAATCAGGAACCGTCCTCTAGCATACATCTTATTTTCGGTAGAGTTTCCCCTGCCATTCCCTCTGTGCCACCACACAAAATCCCTAACTTTGTTCCCCTCTTCCTTTTTGCTTCCGCCATTATTTGTAAAACTACTACTGAAAATGACCCTCATAAATAAATAAACTGAATGAATAAATCATGAGGGAGAGAGTGAATGTGTGAGTGTGTGTAGGTGGATGACACAGAGAGCCAGGCTGGTGGGAGCAGCAGGAGCCATCAGTTCATTTGCTGTCTGGTAGAGCCCCAGGGAGGGTAAGGACATCAAGCACCTGATTGTACAAGGTGCGAGTGCCTTCACCTGTAATTTTTGGAGAGAATCACAAGCATTTCCAAACCTTGCCAGTAGAGGCTAGAAGGAAGGAAGAAGGTAGAAGCCTAAACCTGTGATTTTCAGCCTTTTTTTTTTTTAAAGTCCCTAAGTATTTCTCCCCCATAATGAATTTTTTCATAATTATCTTTTATGGAGCCTTTTAAAAAATCAATGGACCAATTGAATTCAGCTGGTTGCAGAAGGGCATTTGCATTATTAAGTGGATAAATATAGGGGAAAAGTGGTTTAGTTAACAATGGGATTTGCAATAAGTACTTAGTAATCCTGACACTGCAGCAGTCCTTTCTTCTTTTTTTTTATGAAGTAGAATGTAAAGTTGTATTACTGTACCAGGTAGATTGAACAGCTTTTAAAAGAATGCTTGGAAATGAGTGTCCATACCTGTATATTTTGTATGTGTACAATTTCTTCTCACCTTTCTTAAGTATGTGGCTCTTCAGCGCTCATCATACAAGTCTAGGTATCACTCACACCTGTAGGGTTAGAACTGAAGAAATTGTCCTGAATTTCCCTTCTAAACAAATGTAGCTTGTTCCTGTTCACTACTGAAAGATCCAGTTGTTGCCCTGACACAAATTCGCTCTTTACAGTTGTCCACAGGAGCTGTTGTGGGGGATCCAAATGCAGTCAGCCCTTGGATAGACTATGCACTCCCCTGGAGAGCTATGGAATGGAAAATAGGATTTTTTCAACTTTTTTCACTCTTCAGGGTAGCAGCAGTGGTGAGAACAGGATATAAAGGATGAGGTATTGTTGGTTGCAGGCTGTGCCTTTCAGATGTGACGTTCTGAATTGATTTTCACTTTAAGCTTGGCAATTGTATATGCAGGAATAGGGAATTACAATAAAAAAGTTCGGAATTCGTAAGTACTCTTATAACTCTGGTCAAGTGCAAATCCCTCAGGTGGTAAGAAGAGGCACAGTCTGCCTATCAGTCACAGGTAGGACAGTCTTCACAGATTGCTCTACAGAGATTGCTCTTAATCAACCATTTATTCAGCTGTGAGATGCTGTTCACATATAAAGTAGGCCAGGCTGTCATCTGACTGTTATTGACAGCCAGTCCAGAGACTGAGTCTAGACCTTGTTGCAGTTGTGTGTGTGAGCCCAAGCCTAAGTTAATGCAAGAAGACGAAGAGAATTAAAAGGAAAATTCAGGCAGTTGCACCAGAAACCTCATTGTCATGAATCTCGAAGACTCCAGACTGACTTGTGAACATCCCTGCCAGGTCAAATATCACTGCCCTCCACTCCTGCAGAAAAGACTGACCTGATGGGTCAGCATCACTGGCAAACTGCATGAGCTCGCTCTGTGCTGCACAGCCTGGTCAGCCCTTCCACACGGTTTTGAGCAGGTGACTGTGGGCCACGGCCAGGACTGATGCAGGAGCTGTGCTCCTCGCTGCCCTGGACATGCCACCACCTTTCTGTATCCTTCCCTGCCTTGGACATCTTCTGTCCTTCCTCACAGCATAAAGTCTTGAGGTTGTGATAACTTTGATCCAGGCTCCCCTTAGTAACCAGTTGTAACTAGGGAAGTGGCCTTTACCCAGGTATTTCACACTTGGTTTTTTCCATGTAACAAGGGAAGATAACTAAGAGAGAGATAAGAAGTTTCTGGCCTTCTTCTTCTTCTGGCGAGGTTTGGGAGCAGAGAGTCCAGGGTCACTCTCTTATTGGAGCCATGCAGGAGATCGTGCGAAAGAGAGAGTGAGAGGGAGCCAGTTTTCTTTTGAGAGTTGGTGAGACTGTATTTTGCCAGGTTGTTTTTTTAGGAGTTTTTGATTATATTTGTCTGTTTTGTTTCTGTTTTGTCCCTCCTTTGTCCCTGTTTCCCCTTCCCTTTTCTTTTTTCCCTGAGAGCTCCTGATTGTGTACAAATTGTATATGTAGTTGGAAATGTTAGAATATATATATATTCTAATTTAATTCAGTTTCTTTCAAGTTCTCAGTTTCTTTTCAGTTTTTTTTCCCCTTTTCTTTTTTCGCTTTGCTTAGAAGAGCAAAAGAAAGTAGAAAAAAAAGCAATTTAAGCTCAGCAAGAAAGCCAAGTCAAACTGAGACAAGGCAATGGGTGAGGAAGGGATTCTTGGCCATAGGCTGATGTGGGCAGCCATAGAAGTGCTGCCCTGCCAGAGATTCTGCACCTTATCTTCAATCTGATCTCTTTTTCAGGTGGCTGAAAACAAGAGAAATAAAAAACCCCCAACTATTTATATGTTGCAGAAGTCTCCATCCCATTTCTGAGGGAACTGAGCCACCAAAGTACATAAGGAGTCACTGACATCAGTGGGCTGGGTCTTATGGAATGTAAGGTGGAAGAACAAACACCGTACCTGGTGGGATTTCGGGAATGATTTCATTACTTAAGGTTCACACTATTTTAAGATTAGGTGCCTAACTGCATAAGCACATTTATAAACCTATCAAGTGTGCATTTGTATGTGTAGGTGTCTAAATATTTACTTCTATATGGCACTTAGTAACTCTGAAATAAGTCTCACTGTCCAGCTCCACTCTAGAAGCCTGTACAGTCATGAAAACATGTCCCTGCCTCTCAGCAACAGGTATTAAGTCTGGCACCACATGGATCTAACTCAGACACTTGGCTTCTCAACCAGAACTGCACTTGGATGCTTCTAAAAACGCTACCTTATTCAGCTAGAGCAAAAGAAATGGACTTAGCACACCCTCCAGTCAGTGCCCTCCACTCCTTTGGGTAAGGATTGTCTTTCTGGCTCTGTGTGGAATGCAGCATCCATGAGAAACAACAGAGGTAGCTGCTCTAAACGCTTTCCAGGTATATCATCGGCTTCCTGGTATGTTTCTCAATACTCCAACCTAAAAAAGCTATTAAAAAATCTTAAAAGGATCAGAGATAACATTTACTTGCTATTTACACACCTATTCGAAGTCAAATAATTCCCTCTGCCTCAGCCAGCTTGCCTGATAATCAGAACAGCACATGGAATAATATGTGCTTCTCCCTTTCACCTCCACTCTCTCCATCACTGCTGCAATCCAATACCTAGAGCACTGTCCTGAATACAGATTTTATTTCTCCTGCTCTGCTTCTTCCCTTTAAGGCATTTTTTCTCCTTCTTGTGGGCTGACGGACTTATGAACACCAGTTAAGATTAATTTCATATGCCTAACATAAGCCAAACAGTATCCTGTCCTGTCACTCCTTATTCTTTTCTCAGAAAGAAATGGTTTTAGCTGCAATTATTTGCATTATCTGCTTAAATATTTAGCAAATGCAATTGTTTGGTAGGTGGGTGTTGCCGTGACCTATTCTGAATTATAAGTCTGTAAGCCAGTTCCACAGCTGCCTGCTTGGATTTTTGTCTTGCTTTTCCTCCTGGATATGATGAAACAATATCCCCAGGAAGCAGGAAAACATCAGCACCTGGGGCTGGATGCTGCACTCCCAGTGCCTGCAGTCCTGGCAGAGATGTGGAGGGGGATCCACACGCAGCAGACCTGCAGAATTAATCCCAGATGCCAAATGTGACCAGTATCGCACGGCAAGGCTTTGAATTTTCATTTTTCATTCATTAAAAGGCAGTCAGAAAGAAAGAAGCTCAATTCTCATCCTCCTAATGCTGTAACCCTCACTCACATGCTCACATACACTGCTGTCTTTACAGTTAGTATCAAGGGATATAATGGCACAGCAGGCAGAGAACTGTACCAGATTTTCTTGGATTATGGAGTATATTTTTATGGATCCTGTTGCAAAAGGATTGTTGCTTTTTACTATTATTTTTTAGGTTTTAGTATTTTGCAAAAATATTTGTTTTTTCTCTGTCCATTTTAAAATCTCCTCTGGCATTAGGCAAAATGTTTCTCTTAATAATCCCCATCGGTATGGTCCTAGTTTGCTGCAGATTCTCTGTGGGTGTCCTGGGTTTCCCCCCAAATCGTCACATACTCTTGTTCTGAATGTGCTTGTCTACCTGTAGTAATCAGGCCACCACAGCCTTCCTGTGGACATGACTCAGTCGGAGGAGCAGCTGTCCCTCAAAAGCCCAGGCACTTCAGAGACATCCCTTTAATCTGAGCTCACAGGCCACGTGCAAGTGCTGGTGGACAGAGTGCAGGAGAGACTGTCAGAGGTGCCAGCTGAATGCAGAGCAGTCACATGGATATCACCTCTGGCTGATAACAGCAGAGGGAAAAATGTCTTTACTCACTGTAAAGACCATGGCAAGGCTTGCCCAACTCACCCACAGTCCTAAAATCGAATGAAGAACAGGAAAGACTTGCATATCTCTCTCCTTGCTGTTCATGAAACTGTGTCTAACACTCTCCAAGGCTCCATGTTCCATTTCTGATAGATATGCAAAAGCCTGCAAAAGGTGACTGACCAGCTTTCAAGCTAACAGAGGGCCATGTCTGGGACCTCCTGGAGGTTATGCCCTTGATATTGCTCCATCAAAGTATGTGACATCAGAAAATATCCTGCCAGCAGCTTCCCAAAGTTACTAGAAAGGCTTTTATGGGAGAATATATATTTTTACAGAGTGTGTCACCGATAGGCCGTGGTGACACTGTCACTCATAGGGAAGTGACAGTGTTTCTACCTCATCAGTATGTTCACCTTGGGGTATGTGTTCTGACTTTAAAGTTTAGAAAAGTACATTGAAGAAATTCTTCAGTGTATAACTGACAGTGGCACATCAAGGACACAATTAACATTCTGCTCATGTGGAAGGGAAATGTTAAAAAACTACCCTTCAGCTCATTCCTAGTATTTTTTATTTATCATTCACAAAATGTACGTTCTTATACTTGTCTAAATATAGTATGGGGTTTTTTTGTTTTAAAGTGAGGTTTTTTCTCCAGTACCATATTCCCATTTACAAACAAACTTTGTTTCATTCCTGGGAAGACGATGCCATTGTCAGTATGTACCTCATTCATGAAAGCAGCAGTCTCAGGTCTCAGGGACAGCCCCCTCTCTGCCATTAAACAAATGGCTTGGGAAAGTCCTCACACAAGGCAAGTCACTTAGGAGAACTCCTTGAACGTTTGGAGTTACAGAGCACCATTCACCTTCTTTGGCAAAAGCCGTCTCTGATCTCCAGGACAGCATGTGAAAGTGCTTACAAGGCAAAAGCAAGGAGCAATTCTAGTCCTTGTAGTTTGCAGGCAGTTACTTGTCCCTTGTTAAAAAAAAACAAACCCAACATGCTCATGCTATGGGAAAGCTGTCCCAGGAACCTGAGAACAGGCAAATCTGTGAGCTGTAGACTTCTAGAGACTGGGAAATGTAGGGAATATACTTGTCCTCTTCTTCTAAACTCTCCTAGGCACCCGGGTTTGGGCATTATTGAAGAAAGGGATGCTGGCTAGGTAAACTATAGGTCTATCTCACTGAATGGGATATTTGTTATTAGAAGAGGTGATATTTGTTACTATTATGATATATGATAGGTGATATTATTATTATTAGAAGTGGTTAATGCCTGAACAAACCAGGTGATCAGGAAACCATTTTCCATGCATTTTTTGCACCTCCATTGGCTTCAGCTGAGAGGATGGGTCTCAGATCAGAATGGAGCCAATGGCTGAGCAGTGTTTTTCTAGCACAAAGAAGAATTTTGTGTTCCTTTTTCAAGCTGCATGAGTCCACTGAACAGCCTCTGTAACCTATTTCCCATTGAGAAGCAAGTATAAACCACATACCAGGGATGACATATTCTATCGTGGCCAAAGGGTGGCAGATGGAAATGAAAGCTGATTAAGTAAACAATTAGGAGAAGGTGCTTGTCATATAACAAACAGAAATGACTCATGCAATGTCCCCTTTCCGCTACAGTCACTACATGAATCACCTCACCTGTGTCCAAGGAAAGGTCAATTCACTTTCTCAGTTCTTGGAAGTGTTTTCAATTTAAAAGTACTGCAGGATCAGGACATTCTTTAGTGTGAAGAGTTGTATGAGTTCTTATCCAGTTTAGCCTGGGACTACAGTACAATTCCATTAGAACTCTGTCTCAAACACGCTCAGTGTGATAAACACACATCTTGACTAGCTCTCACTGCCAACGCAGATGTTCCTCTTCCATTTGTTGCTCTCTCTTGCACTGCCATTATTTTAATTGTTTGGCTCAGAAATAAAGAGGGGATGGAGGAAACTACACTTTTGCTGAAGGAAGAAGCACAAACTCTTTTTAAGAAGGCCGAGGAATTGGGATTAGTAAAGAGTTATTCTTTATGATATCAGTTGCAAACCCATCCCAACTAGGCTGGGGGGAATTCACTTTTCTTTGTCCTTTGCTCATATTTGGGCTGTACTGGCCCCTTCTCTGTGTCATTCAGAACTTAAGGGAGAATAAGTGCTGCTCTGGAAAACTTCAGCTTGTCAGAAGTGACATGGTGTTGGGACCAAGAAGGGTTCCTTCATCCCGTCACCTGGTTTTTCCATGACTCTCCTCCTGTTCCCAGACCCATCTGTCTCCATAGTACATGCTTGTTACAGGAAGAATATGGGAAGAAATTAAGCCTAGTATGGATTTCTTTCAGTGCACATTTCTCTCATTCCCATTTTGGCTTCATCTTCTGTTAGCTGCCACAAGATAAAATCAGGCAGCTTGACATCTTTATTGTGTTTTCCACAGAAGGTTGGGTTAACTTATGTGGGATTCTTGTATGTAACTCACCCAGCTAATTTATGTGGAAAACACCAACTCTCTTGCTGTAGCTTGGATTTGAGTTTGACTCAGCATAAGAGGAAAATTCATTTCAAAATGAAGGCATGCTTTTTCCCCATCTGAAGTCGTTTGTCTTCCTGCATAGATGTAATATAAAGGAACACATATATCTTTCTGCTGTTTCTTTTCCCTCTTTTCATTTGTACACTCAAAAAACAGGGGGTGAATGAAAAAGAGATGTCCTGGCAAATCTGGTCACTGCCACTGCCATACCTGCCAAATTAATTAGGAGGCAGTGAACCTTTTAAAATAAGAAGTTTAGATTCTATACATATGACCATGCTTGATATTTTATAACAAAATCCACCTATTTCTGTGTGCATCCCATGCAAGACTGCACACATCTTGGAAAAATCAATCGAAGGGTTTCTGTGTTATGAAACATAGGCACTTTTTCTAAAATTATTGCACTAAGCTTAAGGCTATGCTTCTCTGTGACTGGCTAACCTGGATCTGCTATAACTCCACTACAACTTAGAATTCAACAGCATTAGCAGTTTTCATCACACTGAATTGTTACTGGAAATGCTTGTGCTGAGTCTGACTTCAAATACAACTAAAACAACCTGGATGTAGCTTTTCCTATTGATTATTTAGCCTGAATAAAAATTAATAAGGATGTAATCTTCCATCTTTGTGTTTAAAAATAACTTATTTTCTTGTTTGGAGGAGCCAGAAAGTAAATTGTGGTGAATGACGTGGAAAGAGCACTTTTGCTCACTGGACTAGTGGCTTGAGGTTGAACAAAATTGTTGACAGCTTTACCAGAGAGGGTTTGAAGATGCCCATCAAAATGTCTGTACCCAGACTGGCCCTGCAGCACAGGAGCAGCAGAATGCACTACCCCAAGGGAGATCTGTCTAGGTATTTATACCATGCTCATTGCCATGGTAACAGAAAGTCTTATGAAATGCAGACATTACATACAGAAGTGTTTGTGCTTTCCTGCCTCTCTCACACTCATTCTTTCCTTCCTCTCAACACTGGGGCTTTCATGGATGCTTTTATAGTGAGGAGGCCCAGTGCCAGAGAGCAACTTGCACTGATACCCAGAACCTTGGGATCCCTGGGCCAGACTGGTCCAATACCTCTGAGACTGTGCCCTTCAGCACTGGCTCCTGCAGTCCTGTAGCCACCCACCCATCACAGGTGCTCCTGAGCCCCTTAGGTGTGCCTGGAGACCTCAGGGTGTGGTAAGAAGTCCTCCAGCAGTCCCTGTGGAAAAGGGTCACCAAGGCTTAACTCACAGTGTGTCTCCTGCCTCTCCAGGGCTGCAGGGAATGGCAGCCATGGAGCAGGAGGCCCTGACCCCAGAGTTTGGTGATGGGCTGTTTGCCAGGTCTGTGGAGCACAGGAGTAACGTCCTCACTCCTGTACTGTGAGGAAACACTGATGTAACACCACGCTGCTCTCTGAGCCCCCAAATGGTTTAGAGCATGGATGAGCCCACCCTCCTCAGCTGAGAGCGCTTTCCAAACTCTGGACCAGCAAGCACCATGGATCCCCCACTTCCTTACTGATAACATCTTCTGTTTAAGCAGCTTCATCCCAGAATCATTCAGGATGGGAGCCCTTCCTGTGGTCACTTCTGGCACTGACTGTGTCAATTTTAGGTGGGTATTAATTGTGCTTTTGCACCTTCATACCTCACTGGCATGTCGTGACCCTTCTTTTCATCAATATCACTGTGAAGTGCCTGGAACCTTATCAAATAAAGCCCACACCAATAAAAGTGTCCTAACTGACTTTAAAAATAAATTAGTCTTTTTCTGCCTATACAAGAGATCCACCCTAAGAGTTGAGTAATTGGTAAGTTCTTACCCTCTTAACCCATGTCTATATAATTTGCAAAGCTGGGTTTAACATGATGCTTCAAGTCAATATGCTGACACAACCTAATTTTCTGAAGAAAAGGGCTGACTACAGGTCTTCAGAAATTCTTAGAAATGTTCTTAGTTTATGGCAGTCTGTTGTACTAGCCAGGAAAAATGAAAGGCCAAATTTTGTATATTTTGGAGGATTTAAGGGTTAGGAGTGCTGTGGAAGGAGAGTGATGTTACCTCTTGCTTCCTGTAAGAATCTTCTCCATGCTATAAAATATTGCCATGATGGGTTTCAAAAAATTGCACTTCATTCTCCTTGGCCAGATGAAGAATTTATAAATGGCAGGGAAATTAAGAATCCAGGAGATTCTTGAACTGATAATTTTTGATGTCTAAAGCCAATGGAACAGTGCTTAGCAATTGCAGTATATTGTTGCTTTCATGAGTCTGTCGGTCTGTTGGTTTAGAAAGGGAGGTATTGTTAACATAGTACTTCTTTTGCTGTAGCTACACACTTAGGTAGGCATGATACAACACCCAAAATTGCTACCTAGAGATATGGTGTTTGGTACACAGTATGATTTCTAATTGCTTGAATAATACTGCACAATGGAATAATTTCTTACTCCGTGAGAGCTGTTTCTCACTGCTTGAGATATAATAACCTCTTGGGAAGTCACGGAGCTGCAAACTATAATGATCTATATAGAGAATTTTTGCTCAGTCTGTACCCTTAAAATGCTCAGCATTCACTAAAAAAATGAATCAGGAGAAGCTGGTAAAGAAAGCTGCAGCAACTGAATGAGATGGCTCTTCAGAATTATATATAGAATCCTTTTTTAGACACCCACATCCCCTATATTAAAAACAGTGATTCAGAAAATCAGCCAGCAATTCCTGAACCAAAGAATTGTGTGTGATTTTTGCAGTCTGCATTAAAAGAGATATATTGTTTACAAGAATGAACTGAGCATTACAAGGCACTTTTGTAATAAAGCTGGTTTTAGTGTGGATAAGATGATGCTATTTTTAATTTACCAGTTTAATTTGTTATATGCATCCATGCATTTATAAAAACAAATTTTCTTCTCAGAAATGTATATGAAACAATTCATCCATAAATGTACACAGTAATACTAGAAAACAAAACAAAACAAAACAGAATCAGCTTGAAGTGTAGCAAAGCCACATATTCAATGCCTACAGTAAAGAACCCGGAGTTGGGAAGATACTGTGGTTAAGCCTACCTGTAAGTCAAGTATTTGGCATCCAAACCCAGATGCCCTTTATGAAAGGTGATTCCTGCCCTCACTGTGCAGGGGCTGACTGCAGCCCAGACTCCCTGCAAGGACAGTTCACTCTTCCAGTCCTCCTTACAGGTGAGGGGCCACTGGAAACATTTTGGTTTGTTGGTCAAACCACAGTGGGCAAATGTTGGTTAAAAATCCTGGAGAGACAAAGCTGTTTTTTCACACCCACAGAGCTGAACTAAAGGGGTGGTCCCTGAAATGATGCCACCAACTGCCCTGGCACATCCCAAGGCTGGGGAGGTGTTTTGGGTCCTCAGTGCCAAGGACTCAGCTGGCATCAGGATGGGGTCCATGGGCAGCAGCTGCCCTGGCCCCATCTCCCAGCAAGGTTTAGGATGCAGTCCAGAACAGGAGCTGTAACATTATTTAGAAAGCTGCAGCTTTTCTGTATGAAGGCGTTTTCACTTCTTACCAAGCAGTGGGACTGGTCAGAAGTCTCCTGCTGCAATACACAGCAAACAGAAGTCCCATCAGGAGAGACCCACAGACCCAGCCCAGGAGCTGGGCTGCAACTGCTCTTTGCACCAGGAGCCAAGGAGATTGTGTGTTCCTTCCCTTTCCTGCCTCCTCATTCACAGCAGGGTGAGACCTACTGATCCTGTACAAGGAACACCAATGGTGGCCCTGCATGTTACATGGGCATTTCAGTAGACTGGAAGATAAGGTAAGGCCAAATGCAAGCTAATAACATGCTTTGAAAGGTCACGTGCCCCCAAACCATTTCATATTGGTGTATATTGATGAGCCTAGGTCTACTTTTTAATACAGTTCTTAGTGCCTGAGAGTGTGAGCCCAGGCTGCAAAGCTCCAAGCAGACTGACAGCTCAGCACCCAGGGTGGCCACCCTGTTTTCCCAGATGGAGAAGCTGCAGTGCAAGAGCTGCCAGCCCTGACAGCAGCTGCCCAGAGGGAGGCGAGAATTCCCCAGATGGGGGGTTCCTTGCTCAAACCCTGCTCAGAAACCATGAAAGAGAGGGACTGCCTACTGCAGAAACCTTCCGTCCCCATCAGAAAAAAAAAGTATATTACCTTCTTGAATGCACTTGCCCAGCTGAGTGTTTAATTTTTGTCCTGAATTATCCTCTAGACTCAGTGTGGAGCAGCAGTGATGGTGGCTGTGCACGTTGTACTGGCATGTGAGTAGAGAAGAGCTGAGTAAGAATTAAAAAAAAAAGATACACCCTAAAGACTTCTTAGGCTTTAGGGGTACCAAGTAGGATTGAAGAGCTGTAGCTGTATATTCCCTTCCTGGCTTATCTGGGAAGCCAGGAGTAACTTTCTGAAATATCAGCAGTGGAGTAACTTTCTGAAATATCAGTCAGTGTTTCATTGACTGTTATCCATGACCTTTTTCTGGACAGAGAAAATAGTGGGAAGGGCTTTTCTGGATGGAAATGAAGAGTAGCTCTAGTACTTCAGAGAAACAACCAGGCACTGTTTCACTTTCAGTGTTAGCAAGGAACAGAGGACTGGTGCATAGGATATGACATAACTAAAAGTAGCCTGTCATATAGGATGAAAGTTAAGGTCAACAAAAAGGTTTGTATTCACAATACCTTTGTGTGCTCTTTCAGGCTAGAAATCAGTGCTGTGCCATCTTGGGTTAATGTGCAGGTCAGGCTCTGCTGGACACAACAAAGGGAGAAACCGCAGCACAAGGGCAATTACTGGCAGAGTTCCCATGGATGTTAAGGAAAGGCAGAACTCATGCAGAAGGAATTTAAAGCAGTCAGTTAAATTCTGAGTGTGGCCTCTCTTGTGCTGCTCCTTTCTCCACTGCTTTTCCAAACGAAGCTGGTGACCACAGAAAGGGCTGACCTGCGGCCTCCATTCCCCTGCAGAATGAAGTCACCCCACCAGGCATGAGCAAGACAAGGCTTCCTGCTCAGTCCCCTTTAGCCTGTCTCAGGCCCATTCCAGAATAGCCTGCTCTGAAAGGAAATGTCAAACCCAGCCAGGGACTGATGTCTGCAGAAACTGCCAGCAAATGGAACAGCAGCTTAGCCAGTCTGGCCCAGTGGAAGTAGCTCAGCTAAGATCTGAGAGGGTCATTTGGGTGTGAGCAGCCCAGGGCAGTTTCAGGAGGCACTGGGCTAAGTCCACACTGCTGATGAAGGCAGGAGGTGGTGAGCTTTATTCTCTTGCTGTCACTTTGGGAATTAGAGCCCTCAGAGGTGGCACCAAGAAGAAATGAAGTGTCAGCCCTCAGAGAAAGCTGTGTTCAAGGAGGAAAAGATACCCCTAATAAATCTTTCACTGTCTGTCTCTCAGATTGTGACAGTCTGTCACAAGTCTGCAATACTTTCCTCTAAAATTCCAGGTCACCCAGAGCTAGAAAAACAGCACTTATACAAAATGCCTGAGGTCCTGCAAGTGACAATTTCCTCTTCCATCCTACAGAGACTGTGTTGGAGATATCCATCCTGCGTTCTGATTTGTGGGAAGGGTTGCCTTTAAACCTGGGCTCTGACTGTGTAGCTGAGCGGTGTGGGGCATTGTGTGGGGTTGTATAATCTGAATGAAAGACTTTATTGTAATGAGTGCTGCTTATGGCATAGGAAATGAACACTATCTCAGCCCTGTGTTTGTGCAGAGATTGTGCTGTGTTCCCTTAGGAAGCTTTTGGAAGACAATCCAAGTGGAAGATGAGTATGCTGGAAAGGAAGAAAGAAAAGAAAACCAGTGTATGGATTGCAAAAGCAGAGGTACAATGAAAACCTCACCATCTTCTACTTTAACCTTTCTATAATGCAGCATTATATCCACTGAACATAACTTTTTCTTTCTTTTATTATATGTTCTTACCCAGCAATTTTGTGTTTAATGCTAAGTTCATGAGGAATATTAATGCATACTTAGATTAGGATAAAACCACAAAGTTGATAAAGCCCAATGTGGACAGACTGAAGCATTAGAGAAGAATCCAGGGGAATAAACATAGAAGATCAAGACCTGAATTGGACTAAAAATGGTTTAAACCTATGTCTGGACTACCAAAATATCCACAGTCACGTTACTTTTCAGCTATTTGGAAGCAATACAAAGTTTCTTCTGTTAGTTAATTACTCCCTTAACTGTCCGCTACAGAGTTTCTTTCATTTCCTCTCCCAAACATCTGGCAGTAGATACTGCAGGAGCCCACAGTCAGCAAGATACGCAAGCAGGGGCCTAACTTTAGTTCATGAGTCATCTCCGTGGCTCCAGTGGGACAGTTCAGGTGGTTAAAGTTAAGCACGTACTTAAGCACTTTGCTGAAACGCGATGAACCTGTGCCAGCAAGAGGTTCCGCCCAGGTAGAGAACTGGTCGTTTGCCGAACAGCATGTCCTTAAACACTTCTAAAGGGATTCATATAAAATATAATTAAAAGATACCCCTCTACTGTGAGAGCAGTGATTCCTAAAGACTTAAAAAGGGGACTACAGTCAGCTTTTACAGCCTCTCTCCCGCCCCCCGCGGGGGGGGGGGGGGGGGGGGGGCGGGGGGGGGGGGGGGGGGGGGGGGGGGGGGGGGGGGGGGGGCGGGGGGGGGGGG
>JAWWEV010000001.1:112259482-112274412 GCA_035583235.1 Hafferia zeledoni
CCCCCCCCCCCCCCCCCCCCCTTCCCGTTATTATCGAGCTGTTAATTGGAAACACTTTAATAAGGCTCAGCAGAACAGGGAGCGATTGCTCAGCCTCACCTTTCCAAGCCTTGTGAGCCTGCAGGGCATGGGTAGAAAACTCCTGCTCCAGGTATGGATACCTGCTTTGTTACAAATGCTCTGATACTGTTTTACTGCAAATGTCCTGCTTTTCTGGTAGCCACAGTTCAGCTGCTGACCTAGAGCAGGCAAAAATGTCAGTCGATGGAGCCAACATTCCCAGGCTGCCCTTTCCACTGCAGAGACACAGAGCTCTAGCATTTCCCCTCCACCATCCAAATTCGTGCAGTTTAAAAAAATCCTTGTTTTTTAAAATTACATTGGGAGTTATTTTATGCAGGCCATGGCGAGCACACTCTCTGAAGCCCTGCAATTAATTCTGCTCCTGCTGTGGTCCTGTCTGCACCACACCCCAAGTGTTTGCCTTTTGCCCTGATTCCAGCTCCACAAACCAACCACAGGTAACCAGGTGGTGGGTCAGGTGGGCTTTGGGCACATCCCAGCAGTGCTCACACAGACTACAAGACTTGTGTTATCATCCGTATATAGGAGCTGTATGGTGCTTCCAAATAACCCCTTTAATAAAATCAGATAATGATTTGTAGCTGAAAGAATGGTTTCAAAACTCTTTAAGAGGGTATCTGTGTCACCAGTTATCCTTTTATTCTGAATATAAAAAATGAAAATCAACTTTTGCCAAATACAGAGCAATTTTTCCTAAGCCCTAATATCTATATAGTATTTCTCCTTGCACATTTTCCCCAACCTGTCAGAATCATAAGACTGAAAATTATAAAGCCAGCAGCTTTGCTAGAAAATGTCAGGCTGACACACATTTTTCAGAAGAGCTGAGTCTATTTTATGCTGGGGAGCATTGTTTGAAATGGAGTTTTGAAAGTCCACAATTTTTCATTTCCAAGTCAAGGCTAATGGAAAAATTTCACTTCCAAAGGTAAGATATGGAACAACGGAAAACAGGGATTTAGGAAAGAACTGCCATCTCAGCAATCATTTTGAATATTAGTGTCATTTGTCATTCTAATACTGGTGGCAGTGATTCACCAATCTGAGGGACTTAACCAGGATTTGTTTATATGTCTTTCAAATACTGAGTTTAAATCATCAGTCTTTCATGTCTCTGTTTTTCCCTCCACAGGGTTTCTTTAAGCTCTCGGGTTTTCTCTCATCCATTGAGTCATCATGGGATACGTACTTTAACATTTACTCCCCAGCCAGCATTAAGTAAACTTTTCCTTCCTTCAGTAGTTTTAATCTGTGTCTATTAAGCATGGCCTAAATTGAAGGCACATTCCTGGGATGGAGGAACTGAGCTAACGCCACGTGATGGTGACTCCATTCCTATCTGTAACCTCCACACCTGAGATTGTGCACATGGAAGGCAAGATTGTTGCAAATGAGTGAAGAAAATGAGTATGAAGATAAGTAACAGTATTAGAGAAAACAACTGAAGAAGGTTTTAAGTTGGCATCTTTAAGGAAAGTTGTCTCAGGGAACGTTTTTTATGCAGTGCATGGAAAAGTTGCCTTGGCCAGATCCTGGGGAATGGATGCAAGAGAGCTTTGCCACACACTACTGCTCTCCTGCTGCTAAGCAAATATCATGGCCTTTATTTGAATACACATGCATAATAAATCTTTGGCAAACAGCCCACAAAAACTACCAACAGTTTGCTTGATATTAAGAACATTCAAGGGTTTCTCCGTTGCAAGAAATTTTTAGTGCAATGTCTCTGCTTCAGCTGGAGAGCTTTTTCCAGTCCTGCCACACAATGAATCTCGCACCTTCCTTTCAAATCCCTGCTGAAAACAAAACAAAACAAAAGAGTGGCAACCTGCTGTCCTGGGCTGGGATGTTTAATTTCAAGGCTGTGGGAGAGAAGCAGCATTGAAACAGCACATGGAAATGGCCTACCATGGCAAAGAAGAGGAGTGGTGGAGGCAAGAAACAAGGCCATTCTCCCCACAGGATCATCATCTGCACTGTTTAGATATATATTTAATCCTTGCAGACATGTTTCCTGCTTGTTTGGCTAAAGGAAATAAGATAGCAGGGAATACAGAAGGGTCAGGCCGAAGGACTTGTGTTAAAGTACAGCTTGTACAGCTGCCCTGGAGCAAGATTGGGCTGCCCAAAGAAGACTACAGAGGACAGGAAAGTTAGTCTAGTAGAAGAAACTATTCTAGTAATAGAATTATTAATAGTAGTAATTCTACTATTCTAGTAGCAGATGTTCTCTTCTGCTCCCAGCACCTCTTTTCCTTTTCCCTGATTCTTCTGTCCTGCTTTCATTCCTTATAGTAACCTAAAAAAACCTTCTTTGTCAGCTTGACACTGATCCTGTCACCATTTCCTGTGCAACTGAGTAGAGAGTACAGCCTAAGCATGAATGCTGAGCATTGCACAGCAAAGTCTGGAATTAACCTTGCACACCCTCGATTTCCCTTCTTGTGCCCACCTCGTCCCCATCCAGGTGCTCCAAACTGAATCTATCCATATCATGGCCTCTCACACTGCTGAGAGCTGTCACTGAGCTTTTCTTCAGCAGTCATTTATCTGTGATCCAACAGGCTTATAAACTTCATAAAACTTCTCTGAAAGTGTGTTGCTTTACATTATCCAAAGTGATTGTTTAATAGTAGCCTAAATGTACTCTCTTGAAATGCATACCTGAACTTACACATCTATCCTATCTGCCACTGCCAGAATCACAGCAATGCTGGATTGCTGGTCTTTGGGGACAGAGTTTATCACTCTAAACACTTGAAAATGCTTCTAGAGGGCAAAGGCTTTTATCCAGGCCAATTACTTATCTAATGCAAAATTCTCTGAGGATCACTTTCATTTACAGAAGAGGTCAAGAAAACCCACTCAAAAAATTAATTTTAAATTGTTTTGTGCCAAAGGAATGAAAGTGTTTGATGCAGTGGTCTTATTAATGTGCTTTGTAACTCTGTCTGGAACAGGAGAGGAATGTCAACAAATTATTTCATCACTGTAGTTCTCTCTCAGTCCGAGAGGAAGTGAAACCGTGCAATGACACCATTTAAGCCTTGCAGAATCAAATATTGGTAGACTGGTTTAAATGACAACAGTGTTTTGCATGTTTTCTCATCCCAAGCAGAGGCAAAGGGATATGCACTCTTCTTAAGGAGAAAGGAGCTGTCAGTGTATACCTACTTCCTCTCAAAAACTTTGCAGAAGGGCATGGTTTTTACAAGACCAAGTAAAGGTTATGATGCAATGGTCAATAGTGACCCCTCATTTGTATAAAACAGCAGATGAAGTCCAGATTTTAGGAGGAAAAAGAACTTGTTCTTAAACATGTATTTTTACACTTACATGAGCATCTCAGACCTACTAAGAATAAATGTCATTTTAATAGATGCACACTGTTTAATAAGAAAATGCAAGGGAAGCTTAACAGTCTGTGATGAAGTGTGACAGTTTAAAAAACTCTCTGAAGGGTGATTATTAATATGCTAAATAGCTCATCACCAGCAACCCCAGAATGAAAAAGTCAAAATCAACAGTCAAAACCTGTGCTAAAAGAAATAAAATGTACAGACACCAAAGTCAAGCACAATAGGTACCATTTCTGCTGCACAAAAGCCTGACCTGTGCACTCCCTTGACAAAACATCCAGGTAATTGGACAAACCTTTGTTTCTCACTGCTGTGGCAGAGCCACCAGCCCTTGGAGGGAAGGATTGCTGCCAGCATAGCTGTGCCTGCACGTGGGGTTTCTCCTGGCAGCAAAGAGGCAGCTCTGCCTCTTTATACCCTCAGGAGATGGAGATGTGTTGGCAGTTTCTCATAGCTGGCAAAACTCTGTAGCAGCAGCCTGGGCTTCCACGCTGAACAGAACAGGCTATTTCTGAACAATTATCGCCCTGAGGGTTTACACAGCCCTAAATGTAGATTGATGTTCAGAATAAAAGTAGAGTAGCATCTACCTTTGGCTTTAGAGGGAGCCAGATAACACTTTTCCAAATTTAAAAAAAAAAAGCATCTGAAGATGCTAATGGCAAAAGAAACCAAAGCAAACTTCATTATAGGTGTCAAAGTTTAAGTGCACAGAAGTAGCTTTGTGGTCAGCATCACACTGTGTGGAAATATCTGCCTCAGTCCAGAATAAAGCTAAATTTGTGGCAGTTTTCTTCTTCTTTCAAAAGCTTTTTGTTCTTTGGAGAATGGAATGCAGTTCCTTCTTTCATCACTACCATTCCCTCTCAGTCGGATGCAACTTTTAGTTACTGCTTTGTGATGAGAATGTGCTCATGATTCTGCAAACATGGACTAATGTGTTACTCACATTTCCTCTCCTTTCAGGCCCTGGAAGAGAAATGGTGGGATTCCCCATGCCACATGTCCACTCCAGCAAGGCACTGAAGGCTCTCTGAAGTGTCACCAGGAAAGTAACAGGCCCTCATAGGGCATGACTCTGTCATTTAAAAACAGTTGCCTATGGAGAATTTAGCCTTTTTAATATTTCAGAGAAGCATTTATCACCTTCAGCTGTGTGTACCTACACTAGAATGGGATGAACTGCATCCTAGAAGGGCTGCTCCTCTCTAGTTGACTCCAAAGGAAGCCTTGCCAGCTACGTCAGTGTAGCTGTCTATACTGCAGAGGTCTAAAGTTCAGAGAGACCAGGCTTGTCCCAGAATGTCCTTCTACCTCAGCCTCTTCTGTAACACAGGCATGTATGCACAGCATGTGCTTCATGTTCTGGAACTCTTGTTTAACACCCCTGAGTGCATCTGACAGAACCCAGCTGCAGGCTGGCTGCACACAGGGCACTCAGCCCCTCAGATCTGCCCTGCAGCTCATGGGGCTCACCTGTACACCAACACTTCCTTTAAGGCTGCAGGGAATGCCAGCCTTGAATGGCAAGGCCATTGCACGAACAGTGTGACAATAAAACGAGCCCATGGCAGGGGAGCAATGGTGACCCATCCCACAGGCTCACACAGCCCCGCTCCACGCTGGCACCGTGTAACTCAAGGTGTGGTTTGGCATTATGGCCAAGCCTGTCTAACCACTCTGTGCGGCTGAAAAGCTCCCCCTCTGCTGTGCCCAGCACCTGTTCTCACCCTTCTTTCTCCTCCTCCTCCTCACTGGCACTGGGGCTCCTCCTGGAGTTAAACTCAGCCTTCAGAAGAAGGGATGTTCTTTCTGCTGTTTTGTCTCCCCGGTCTGCCTCACATCAGAGTCAAAGGAGTGCTAATGGGGAGAGCAAGAAGGCACAGATGAGGCCAGAAGGACAAGAAAAGGCAGGGACTGCCCTTGCTGAGCCTCCAGGAAGAAGTTTTCTCTCAGGGCTCAATACCTTTAACTTGCAGCTTGCTCAGAACAAGTTACTTTACCTTGGGTGATGGGAAGTAACATGTGCAACTGTAACAACTTTATCACTTATCTTGAACTTCCCAGCCTCGTAAAACATGAGAGCATTTCCTCTGAAGTGCTGCCCTTTAATGTACTACATGTGCTCCCACCAAGCACGGGAATCCCTCTTCTCTAAGGCAGAAACAACACGTAGAGTTCAAAACCCTGAGATCTTTATGTGTTCCTCTGCCATGTCTTCCACTTCCGAGCTTGCACTGACAGGACACAGATGCCTACAGACCCTCCTAGGCCGTCATCTCAAACTCCACCTGCCTCCAAAACGGCAATACAGAGCTAGCAGGAGAGCCATGAAGCAGCAGTGACCTCTAGAACTTTCTTCAACCAAAATTGGTCGCGATTTTCTGAGTGCCTGTAACACTAATTTACAATTAATCCATAACCTTTTCAAGTAACTGTAACTTTATCACAACTTTTTCATTCTTGGCATTACAAAAGAAGGTTAGTTTGATTATTTTGTGTAATTGGGACTGGTTGCCAGTCTGTAGCCCCTTTTCCTGTCCTCTTTCTTTGGTATCTGGAACCAACAAGAGACCCACAAAGCAGTTGGTGAGAAAACTACATACAAGACCCAGAGCTTAGTTGATTCAAGCCTAAGTCATATCCCAGGGACATCAACAAATAAGGCCTCAACAAAAAGGCTGATGTGGGACCAAAGATAATGCTGAGTCACATCATTTTCATGACCATCATGGCCTCTCTACCCTGATCCAAAGAAACCAACATAAAAACAGGGGATGGAGCCCTTTTTTTTTTTTTTTTTGTTAAATGAGATGTCCCAGTTTATCTTGCATCTATGTATGTGATAAATCCAACTTGAAAGAGTATTAACCAAAGTCCTTTGCTAGCACTTGCTTCTCTGGCAGCCCTGAGGAAAAGAGCACATGTCCCTGATCTGCTTCCCTGGGGCTGCTCTGTCTGTGCTCAGGGCAGGTGGTTGGGAGACCCTTTCCTGTCTCTTCTCCCTCTGGAGGATGAGATGATGTAGGTCCTGCCCCTGATCCCATGAGATTCCTCTCATAGGTTACCTTGCAGCAGCTTCTGATCAATTCCAACCCTGAGCAGCACATCCATACCCTTCTCAGGAGCAGTTGCCATCCCCAAATCCCCCAGGCTGTCCTGACTTTCCTATAGCACTTATTAATGTTTATAACTGCAAATTAATTGGGCCTGCTGAGTTAGTAATGAAGGCACATTTTTAAATGTTGTAATCAAAGAACTTTCAATTGGATTAAGATGTCAGTGTGCTCGTGGTTTAATTACAAACACATGTAAGCACAAATAAGCTTTTGGGTTACTCCTCTCTTTCAGGTAGGCCATGGCAAAGTCTTTGGGTCCATTTGTTATCCCTGAATACCTAGTACTAACTGTGGCTTGGACTCCTGGTGCCTGGAGTCCCATGTGGCATCCCAGGCAGTGAGAGTCACCCCCAGACACACACCCCCGCCCAGGTGAGATGCCACCAGATGTACTTGGTCAACACGACAAACATCAGTGAAGAATTCCTTAGGAGGAGGAAATAGAAGTGGGAACTGAAGGGTAGAGGGTGGACTGTTTGACAAGTGCTCCAACTCAGCACAGCCACTGAAAAATGTTGCCCTTCTCTTTCCTTGCCTCCAACCATCATTCTCAGCTGTGCTACCTCCTCCCCTTTCCTGGCAAAATTCATTCTATATCCACAGGGCTAAGTAGCATCAGGAGACTGATATGGTTAAAAGTAACTTTTTTTTTTCCACAGCTATATCAGTTTCTTGAGGAGCTGCACAAATGTTTACAATGCCATGAAGAAACCAGGAGCCCAGGGGCAAGATGCTGGTGGTGAGCAGAACCACTTGGAGTGATGGAAGTGTCAGCATCTGTCTGCTCAAATGTTGGTCAAGTTGAATCCTGAAGGGAAAGGTGAGGATCACTGTCAGCAGAAGTTTAAGGGTGGTTACTAAGCTCAAGTCCTACGAAGACAAATTGTTGCTAGAATTTGGTAAATGTTAATTATTTCTGCACTGCACCTCTAGAAAGGCCAATGTATTTCAACAGCACTAGAAAATGTGGTCTATCAAACAGGCTTCAAACAGCCCCTGGTGACAATCTCCTAATCTGGGGAGGGGTCACACTGCAAGGGTTTGAGCAATAGGCAAAACACATTGGGACTTCAGTTTCAGTTCTGCTTTGTCTTGTTTGCAGCCCAGTCCTCTTCCAGTTCCAGTCTCTGAACCTCCCCCAGGCACACACAGGGACTGGCTGGGAGGCAGGATGTGCTGCAGCTGCCAGAGAGATTAATTGAAAGAGAAGTGTAGATCAACACCCTCAGCTGCACACACACACACGTATCAATTTAACTGCTCCAATTTAGAAAAGATCAAGATAAATTGGTACAATCTTCTTTTTGGACAAGATTAGAATGTCTGTGCTTTGGGCTTGTCGGGTGTAAAAACAGAGTACTTTTAACCTATAGCACCACCAAGAAGGGGAAAATACATCTGTGGGTCTGTACCAGATGCAAGACATTGTTGTAACCAAATAGGTATAAAAATAGTAGGAGGTGCCCATGTTTTTGCAGAAATTACCTCTACATACAGCATACCAAATTTAATTGTAGTTAATAACATCTTTTGAGTAGCAAAGTCATTATTTTATTTTAGTGTGGGGTGTTTTCATCTCTCTGGGATGAGTCTGCTCTGATGTCCCAGCCACCAAAAAGCTGTCAGTGATTTCAGGATGACCAGGAATTCACATTAAGTGATTAACCTCAATGCCAAAAAGAATTTAACAAAAGCAAATCTGTAGTCATTGAATTTTAACTGTTATATAATTCCCAAGATTTCATGGACATTGCATTTCCTCAGTGTACAGGTGAGAGGTACAAACAGAAATGTATTATTTCAAAGAGGAAAACCAACAAATTGCATTGACTAGGCTCAAGCATACATGTGTCTAAATGCAGTTTATCTCTGTTATAAAGGCTTGGCATTGAAGTCTTTTTTGCTAGTGAGCATAATAGACATTTTTCCAGCTCCATTTTCAGCTATTGATAATAATTATACTAAATTATATTTCATAATTGTAGCAATTATAAAAATAATATTTGTACCTTTACATTTAACAGGTTAAATAATATAATTTTATTAGCAAATAATCATCATCATCTTTTGTCTATCTTTGAAGGGGTCAAATGGAATAAAAGCTGGAGGGTGAGAGAGTCACCTGTCCAAATGTAGATGGCAGAATGTGTGTTGCCTTTAGAGAGAGGCCTTTGGCTGCTGCACAGACAGGTGCCATGGGAATGGTTGTCCTTAGTGTAGAGCAGCCCAAACAAACCTACTCTGCCACTTTTTACACTCCTAAATGTACACAAGGGCACCAGGCAATGTTTTATTTACTTAGTATATTTGAGCAGACACCAGACATTAGTCTTTTCAAGAGAGAAAACACAGAGTTTTGTCAACTGTGACGGAAAATGGGAAATTATGAGGGAACAGCTGCTCGGCCTGACCTCTGTAAGTGCTGCACAGGATCCATGAGCACATTTGGGGGAAAAGGGAAAAGCAGCATTTGTTAAATTGATTTATGTGTGTTAGCTATGCCATATAAGAGTCCCAGCAGTCAGATTACCTCTCTTAACTGGTGGTGAGAGTGCACATCCCCTGAGGTCCGAACCCAAAATCACCACCTGTATCCAGAAGCCCCTGAGGGGATGTTTCAAACCCCTCCACAGCTGCTGAAGGGAAAATTCAAATAAACTGTGAGCTTCCTAGCACTAAATCCTCCTGCTCCTGAAACCCTTGCAGAGAAAGCAAAGGGGATTTTTTGTGAGGTTGATGTCACTTGAAGGATTCCTGTAAATCCTTCATGGGTTTTACTTTCATTTTCAGTATGACTGAATTTTATGGAATAATCATAACAACTCTTTCATTTTAAATTCATTCTTGCACCAAGGGATGGTTTCTATCACTACATCTATAGCCAGTAAAAGGCAAGTTTTACCCTCTGAATTACACAACACTTTACAGACCCTGCTTTCTTTTTTCACAGTGTTTGGTTCCTCAGACAATAAGCAAATACATCACTCTTCAAGAGAGCAGTTTAATTTCCTTCTTATGTACATTACCTCAAGAATGATTAAACTTTGGTCTTATTTTGCAACATGCAATTTCTGTCTCTTTCAGCAGCTCTTGGCAGCTTCTTTATGGGGTTGTGTGGCACAGAATCCGGAACTGCCACCCATGAGGATGCCCCTGGCACGTCCCAAGGTGTGTGAGGAAGGAATGTCCTCCTTTGCCTCTCTCAGAAGGATGTGGCAGGAAAGAGGGGGCTCAGAGCTACCCCCTTTAGAAGAGCAAACAGAACATCAGCCTCTCCCTGAGGTCTCCCTGGGAAACACACAGCTCATAGGAGCTCTGGATATTGTGGTTCCTCTCCATGGATGTTGCCTAAAAATAGAGCTGAAATGTGACTGTTCAAGATAGAGCCTTACAGTAAACAAGGAAATCAAGCACGTAGCCATGCAAAGTTTTATTTATTTTTCTGTCACGGTCTGTAAACTGTTAAAATCTATTGATTGTAGCTTTTTATTTTAGGGCCAATTGCCAATAAGTTTAAGAAAACCTTCTGTTGTTCCACTGGTCCATCTTGCTGCAGATCTCAAGAGCTACTTGCAAGTTTACAGGCTTTTTTTCCAGTAGTCACTCAGATTCATTTCACTTACAATATAAATAATTGCATTTCTAGATATATGCCAAGGTATAAACATTTATATTATGATTGCCTGAAACTGTCCATCATAACTTTATTTTCAGTTGCCTGTTATTGTGGCAAGAATTCCTAGAATTTAGACCAGATTAAAAGTAGAAATCCATGTCATGATAAGCCATTTCAGAGCCACAAGGAACATCACACTGGCCTTGCCACAGTGAACTGAGCCTCTCAGGGAGGACATACACAAAATTTATGATACTTTTCCAGGCTTGTGTAGTCAAGGACAACCATGATTCTGATATTACCAAACTCTCAAGCATCCTGAAGGATCCTTTAGTTAAGATAGCACAACCTGGCACATTTCCATGCATGCCCATAGCTGTTTGCCTTCCATACCTACAGCTTTCCTATGGCATCTTGGAGAAACACTGCTCAGGAGGGACTGTCAAGGCAGATTCTTGAGGGTCTGACCAGAAAGAATCTGGAAAATCTAATGAACAACCACTTTCCTTTCCCAGCTCCCTCTGGACGTGCACAGCTGTGTCTTTCTCAGGACACAGGAGTGGGAGGAGGGGTGAGACAGAGATGTGTGACAGTTGGTCCCAGCTACCAAAAAAGCTGCTGCCCTCCCTTGTTTAAAGATGAACACAAGCTGAACTTGCAAGTCTTCCTTCAATGATGATGGCATGTCCATTGTAACCCACCTTTCCACCTACCCACTATATACTGTGAAAGCAGAATAGGCTCAAATGCAGCTGAACCTTCTTCAGCACAACCCTCTGTGTGTGCTGTGCACTCCTCCTTAGCCTGTGGTTCTTGGGAGCTGGGATGCTTTATTTTACATATGTGATCTTTAACCCCACAGCTCACCTGTGCTCTGCCAAGCACATGCAGGCAGCTGGTCAGGCCATGCAGAGATTCTTAGGAGTGCATGGCAGAAAGACTCCAGGAACCTAATTTTTTGTCACACCATCACAGGACAAACTGTCAGCACTGGTAGAAGATTAAGTGTGTCCAGCAGAAATACTGCAAGGTGGAAGCCATAAACTGGGCTGCCTTCCTTCTTTAACACCAATCTCAGACAGCCCAGAAAAGACAGAAAGAGGACAAAACCAAAAGCATGGAGACGTGATTGATGGGGATTCAGCAATGCCTATGATGAAGGCTTGTGAAAGGTCACTTAAGCCTTAATAGACAAGCAACATCTTACACAAGTGTTTTGCAGATCCTGCACCCCATGTCTTGCTGTCCTGTCTCCTCTCAGCATGCCTGACCTGTTTCCTGGTTTTGCTTCCCTCATCATGACTTTCTTATGGATATCTATCAGTAGCCCAGATCCTTCCATAAAGGAGGGGTTTATTTCTTAAATCCTTCCATCATGCTCTTGGCTTCATCTCGGTTCTCCTACATTCTTGCTGTTTCTCCTTCCAGCTTGGGAAGACAAGCGTATTTGTCATGCAGCAGGAATGTCAGACAGTCCATGAATGTAACCAGGAGGGCAAGTAGTGTGGGTTGTTCTTTCCCCTGCAACTGACTGACCCTTCCTCTCACCAATTTGTCATGCTTTCATCTGGCTTTGAAAAATCCTATTTGAGTGTTACAGTAGACACCACACCAGTCTGAGATGATTCTTCTTTTCCTTTCAAAAACTTCATGGAGCATTTGTCTTTAGTGTCTCACCTGGAAAAGGATCTAGGATCCTAACCTTGACATTAAAGCCTTGCCAGGTACCACCTAAAACCTGTGATATGGACGGCCAGCTTTATTTCATGTTTTATAAAAATCATAGTGCTGAATTCAGTAATGTTTGCAGATTTGTTTTTAATATTAAATTTACACCTACAATTCTTGTACATCCAATCTCACCAATGACAAAACCAGGCCTACTAAAAATCAGCTGAAAACCTCACAGAGGAGCAAGGCTGAGATGGAAAGGATTTTGTTGTTGTTGTTGTTAAGGATGGCATGAAAGAGGGGAAGCAATGAATGCACTGTCTTTCATTGCCTCAGCAGGATAAGAACTCTGAAGGAGCCTAAGCATGCCCAGCCCAACAGATAAGAAAAGAGGGCTGCAGATAACATGCTCTCCAGCATACGAAAGAGGAACAGAGACTATAAGAAGATGCCACTGGGAAGGCAGAAGTAAACACAGAGAGAGCTGGAGAGTTCCTCAAACAGAGGAGGAGTGGAGAGGCTGGGAATTGACTGAACCCTCTGTGCAGTCACTCTGGTCACAGCTTCACCTCTCTTCTCCCTGGGGTGGACAGCAGGAATCTGGGTTATGCTCCCTCCACTTCTGGTTGCAAATGCCCAAGAGAAAGCGCAGCTAGACCAGCCAGAAAACATAAGGGATGATACAATGAAGATAAATGGTAATTTCTCCCAGTTTAAACTGTCAGGACAGAAGACAAGGTATGAGCACGTAATGGTGTTAGACACACTCCTGACTTTATACAATATGTATGTTTTAAATGCCTCAGTCTTAAGAATGCAGCATTCTTAAAGCAAGCTCTAAGGCAGGAGGCAGAACAGCAACTACCCCTTGTCCTTTCAAACAGGCAGATCTTTTCAGCACAGTCCCTCCCTTGGCAAAAGGGGCCAGAAGGACATGAAAAGCTAAAGGTCCAGGGCAGATGGAGTGAAGAAAGGGAAGCCAAAGAGAAAAAAGGGATCCCCCAGTGAACCACACATTGCAGAGGCAGAAGGGCACAAGGGAAGGGGCAGGGAAGAGAAAGGGAGATAAAGTTATGAATAGTATGGCTGTTGCAATTGTGTCATTAAAGGACAGAGGAGAAAAGGGCAAGTGCAAAGAGAAGACGTGAAGGAAGAACTGGTTGATGAGACCTCCTTGGAAAGGTGAGTGGTGTTGGGGTAGTGGCTTTCACAGTGCTCCAGGTGGGAAACTTTGATTTGCAGCTCCACGATTTACACTCACATCCAGTGGCTGACACTGCCTGGGAAGTACAAACCTGTGTCACAAGTAGTGATCCTGGGCAGTAAAGAAGCTCAAAAGTTGTTGCTGTTCATGCTGAGGAATTTGGCACTGGCAGTAGCTTTTCCTGTGTGTGCTTACAAAGGTCCCCATCACCAGCAGTGCCTGAGTACACAAGGAACCTGACCAAGCCGAGGCAGCCAGGGACAAACTTGCCTACAGCATGTCATGTTCATTGCTAACAGTTTTGTAGCTCATTTGAGGCAGCCCCTGCCCACAGTGCTGTACACTGTGTACTGAGAAGCAACCTTCCAGCACACCCATTTAATTCATGTTCGGAACGGGAGATTATAATTTTCAAATATTTGTCAAGAGCTATCAAGAGCTACGACAAAAATTATTGTACATCAGAAGCGCTTATAAAGTGCAGGAGGGTGCCTGGGAAAGCTGAATTTTATGTTGCAAATACTGTGGTATCATGACAGCTTTTCACTGGGAGTTGCAGCACGTGCGTTTGCACTTCTATTATAAACCTTATTCAGCTGCTGAAGGGGCTAAAGCCATTCTTAGGTTCTCGAAAAGATCTGTTTAATTCTCAGCTCTCCCTGTGGGAGGTTGGAGGCCAGCTATTCTTTCCACTTGAGGAGTAGGTACCTACAATTCTTGACAAGCAAAGTTCTTTGTAGGCAGACAAAAGTAGGCTAAGAGCAAAGATGCTTGTTAGGAGTTTTTTCACTATATACAGAAATAGAGAATAGTTGGTTCTTATTCTTAACTTGCCACCCCAATTCCAGCATATGCTCAGGACTGATATTCATGAAGAAAAGACCTTTTTCATAAGCAAAAAAAAAATTAATATTTATATTGCTCATAACAGGGAATATAAAACATTACTAATAAAATTATTCAACAAATCCTAATAATATGTTTAAGTGCTCATCTATGAAAATTTAAAATATTTGCTCATTTTATGTGTCAGTGGGTAAAAAGTAACCCCTCTAGAAAAAGTTTATGATAATTCTTCCCTAGTTTTGTGTCGAGGGTGTTGTCAGGTGAGTTCTGGATGTGGCTGGGAAATGTGATGAGCAGCATGATCCTGATGCAGAACCCAAATCTTTTTCCTCAGGTTTGTACCCAAAAAGTCACATCTGCAGACCATGACAGATCAGAGCAGCTGAACACCTTAAGAACCAGTAGCTTAATCAGACATCATTGCAGTGCTAAGCTTTCTACAGAAATTTCCAAAACATCCAGCCTCCCCACAGAGTGAAAATAGTCTACAAAGCATCAGAAACCCACAATTCTAAAGCCTTAATACAAGCACCATTATACTTTTAAATGCATCTGATTTTGTTTCTGTAGGCTGGAGTTTGTTTCCCGGTGCCTGATTTTATCTCAGGGGACTTACTTGCCTAAATCAATATTTACTGCAATGATTCCATAGAACCACTGAATAAGACATGCCTACAGAATCACAGCGTCTTAATACTTTATTTTAAAAGACAGCAGTTCTAAGAATTTGAATGTATGAAATATAAGCCTGAAATTATCCACCCCAATTTTGTGCACTGGGCAAAGTTTACTTCCATAAATAAATTCTTGTAAAGCAACATTGTATTTATCAGTTTATAAATCATAGAATCATAGAATCGATTGGGTTGGAAAAGACCTCCCAGATCATCAAGTCCAACCTTTGGGCCAACTCCAGTCCCTTTACCAGATCATGGCACTCAGTGCCAAGTCCAGTCTCAGTTTAAAAACCTCCAGGGATGGGGAATCCACCCCCTCTCTGGGCAGGTCATTCCAATGCCTGATTACTCTCT
>JAWWEV010000001.1:112289425-112300450 GCA_035583235.1 Hafferia zeledoni
GGCCTCCCTCGCAGCCCCGGCGTGCCGGGCCCGCACCGCCGTGGTTTGGAGGGCGAGGGAAAATGGCTGACGGCTCCTCATCCCCGGCGGCCGGCGGGGGGGAGCGCCCGGAGCGCTGCGGGCTCGGCCCGGCCCGGCGGGGCCCTCCGGCCGAGCCCCCGCGGCCAGCAGGGCCCGGCGCGGCCCCCAGCGCTGCACCGGCACCGCCTCGCCGGGTTCTCGCTTCCCTTCGCCCCGAACGCCATTACTGAGGTGGAGTGATTGGGGCCGCGTAGGCCCGGGCGACGCCTGGAAATCAGGCCCTGCCGAGGCGCTTTCCCGACGGGCTCAATGGAAAGCACCGGCCCCAGCTCGTTCACTCCCGCTGTAAACACCGCGAACACGCAGGCCACTCCTCTGGCTTCGGCTTCCAGCGGCCCTGCGTCCATGCACAAAAAGCATTCGTGGCTTTTTCATCTGATTCCCTCTCTAGTCCACCGTGCCGCTGCTCCTCGGAGCGGTCGTGCCTTAGGGCTTGTCTGTAGCGATTTGTTGCAGGCGCTACAGCCCTTTCTCCCCAAGGTGTGCACGGGGGGAGTTGCGTGCAGCTTGGCCGCGGATATTCTCTGTTATTGTCCTCGCCAGTTGTTTGGGTTGTTGAGGTTTTTGTGTGTTGGTTATCACTGTGTTAGCGTGTGCCGTCCCACTTGGTGCAGCCGTGTTGGTACACAGAGGGAATAGCCTTTGAAAATTAGTGGTTTTGTTCTCGTGGAAACATCCAAAGATGTTCAGCTGGTTTTTAAAATGCCATATTTCATCTTCAGGTTCCTCCCTCAGAAGTCCAGTTAAGTATTTAGAAGGTTCACAGTAACACACAATTGTACAGGGAAAAGAAAAAAAAATCTTTCAGGAAGGAATTGTTCTAATTTAATGCTCAAAGGACTCCCAGGCTCACTGCAGACATGTTGTGTCTGTCTCAGCTGTCTTCGTGGTATCTGTGCGACTCGGTTTATATTCACAGTTCTGCAGTTGTATTTGTGTCACTGCATGTTTGTATCAGCCCAAAGACCCTCGGAAGTCACAGGCTCAGAGTCAACACAAGGCCCACTTTTGCTGACCTACTTGCAGAACTGGGGCCTGTATTTTTATAAAAAGTTGTTGAATTTAAATATTATTATGCATTCTTTAGCGTACTGGTGCCAGCATTTGCTGTGATAGATGGACTGGGTAACCTGTGCTTTTCAGCAGCTTCTCAAATGCCTGACAAATGGTTGGTAAAATCGTTTTGTTTAGGAAGGGACTGTTGCTGGGTGTTTGGGGGATTGACCTTTATTGATTACGGAATTGAAACGTTGTCCCTGGTGAGAAAGATTTAGGAGTGACAGAAATCTGTGGGCAGCCAACTTTATTCTTGATACTTTGAGGTTTTGTTTTGAGAAATGTTGCTGATAAAGTAACATGTTTATTTCAGCAAACCCCAAGTCATGCATGAGGGAGTTGGGGTTTTATTGTTTGTTTGCTTGGACTTTTTTGGTTTTTTTTTAACGTAATGCTTTTGATTCTTGGAGGTCAAGTAATGTTTATTCTTTGAACCAACAAACTACAGTAGCCAATACCAAGGATTTCAGGGAGGTGTATAAAATACATGTATTGATCGTTCTGTTGCAATACTGTGGACAACGGTGATGTTTAATGATGGCTGTGAACAGAAACATCAACATAATCATAAAGCTGCAGTGGAAGAAGCTCAAGTTATCGGCGTGTTTACAGGGAGGGGGCAGGGGAGAGTTCACTGGAAATAATGTAAGATTGTATCATAGTAACTTTCCCTTCTCTAATGTATCTTCTACTTTTCTTTTGTGTAGTTTGTGTTAATGGTATTTTTTTGGGTATCTTCTGTCTTATTCTTTCCTGGCTGCTGCTTCGTGCCTTGCAGGATTTGCCCTTTTGGCAGTGCTTGTGTCTGTGGGATTGACAGGAAGGCAACATCTGAAGGTGGTGATCAATAAGGAGAGTGGTAGCAAAGCTGTTGTTCTGTCTCTGTGCAACGCTGTCACCCTCACAGAAACGTTTTCCTCCCCTCATTGTGGTGCATTTGTACTCAGAAATAGCCCAGTGCAACTGCTCTCTGTTCTACAAGCACACTTCTGCTTTGTGCATTTTACTAATATTCTGAAATTCTTAGAAGAGACTCAGAGTGAACTAAAATAGTGGATTAGTGTCTTATTTTGCAAAATTAAATAGACTTCTAAGAAAATAAAGGTGCCTGTAATACCTTAGTTCCAAGACATCTTACATTTCAAATTGCAAATAGTTTAGGACCTTTCCATGTGAGTGCAACCCCAGGTAAAAATGGGTAGGGATTTAGTTATTTATTAGTTTGAACAAATTACTTTTAAATGGCTTTGAAGTTCTGTCTGTCAGGTGTGTATTGAAAATACATGGAATGTTTTTCTCTCCTTCCTGCTCTGGTTTAGACAAGTTCAGAACTTACTTCAGGTATTTCAATGAAAAGTGTTCAGCATTACTGAGTGTAGATACCTGTGTGCAGGTATAGAGAGTGAGATATATTTACACATACACCTTTTGTATTATTGGATATTTAGAAATACTGTTTTATATATTCTAAGAGACCTAAAAGCTGTAGGTATATTTTATAAACATGCTGATCAGGAATAGCCTCATTTGTGATGTGGATGAGTCAAAGGTGTTCCTTGCTGTTTTTAACTTAAAGCATTTTTTTTTTTGAGTCAAAGCCCACAACCCCCCTGAAACTACTGCACTTACTTTAATTCTTTCTCCTGTAATCACAAACAGTTGTTTAATTGAACAACAAGCTTTGCTTGTGCAGCACTTGCAGAGACCAGTGTGAAGGGAGTGTCTGAAGATGTAAGAAGCTTTGCTGGATTTTGTGTTCATTTGAGCAGTTTTACAGTAAAGGGTTTTGTGTCCCTTAGACAGTTGTTTCTTAGATGTTTGCATTAATATTAATCTGAACACATGGGCCTGGTTTCTCTTGTTCAGGTATCTTAAGTTTTCTTACAACATGGATATGTTTTCTCTTCAGCCTCTGTGTATCTGTATCCAGTCTCATTACCTGTATCACACTTGTTTAAAATCAGAGTTCAGAATTTAAAGATGTACTGGCAGGTTTGTTTTGAGAAAGAGCTTGGCAGGGTCTGTCTTTGCTGTAGTCCTTGTCTTTTGGGAAGCTGACAAGTTGTGTGCTGTTCCTGTGGACTTGTCTGACATCACAGGATGTTTGTGGTGTGTGAATACACAGCGTTGCTTTCACTTTTTAATAGACCTGAGCATTGTTGTGCTATTCCATAACAGAGGGGAGGGATGGAAGGAAGGTCTGCCATAAACATTTGCTTGCAGGCAGTGGGGCTTGAATTTTTCTACCTGGGAAGTTTGAGCTGCTTTAGGTTCATGTGTTAGAGAATGCAGTGATATTTTCATATATTAAATACCTTACTAAGGTAGGAACATCTTAAAGTTCTCACACTGTTATTACAAACTGTAATTCATTATGAGTTACCTTTTCAGAACAGTTATATTGTGTTGGCTGCCCCTCTTGTGCTTAAGGCTGGAATGGACAGAACCGTGCTGTGACTGGGATGTTCTTGTTCAGAGTCTTGCACAGACAGACAGTGGCAGAAAGCTGTTCTGTCATGGCTTTACCCTCAAAATGTCAACTGCAGCCTTTCAGTGCCCACTTGAGCCCACTGGTGCTTTGAGAACTTTCTTTAGGTCTGGTTTGGTAAAGTAATTTAAAATGGAGTGTTGGTAACGCTACAGGAGAGCTGTCAATAACTGTGCCCGCTGGAGAGAGAGGAGGAGAGTAAATAAGGTCTCAAAGTAGCCAATTGTGACTTAGTATAAAATATTTTTGCTTCACTTTTTTTCTTTTCCTAAGGGGACTTAACAGTACGACCAGGTTATTTTTGCCTCTTCTGTTGTGAATTTTCTAATACTTGCTTTGTTGTATAAGAAGCCATTAGTTGCTCATTTTATCTGAGAGTTGAATTCAGTCTGCTTGTTATCAAAACTTTTTGGTTGTCAGCTGTTGATGTGTTTTCAAATAAAAATTGTAATGCTGGGAGTGAAAACCATTTGGACACAGGTGTGTTCCCAAGGTTACTTTCCTAAGGAACACCCTTGATGTGCAGTTTTCTTAAAGGATTAGTTGTTATTAACTGTGAGAATGATTACTGGCTTTTACTGAACTTCGTGTTAGTAGAGCTCTGAAAGGATCCATGGGATGTGGATTTAAGAACTAGTTGTATTTTGAATGCTGGTATTTTCAGCCTTTTTTTCCATGAAGTTTGATTGAAGGCTTTAGGAGTAATGGATGACTATCAGGAATGCTGCTATGGCAAGCTTTGATTTGCAGCATCCTTGATGTGCTTTCAGCCTCACTGTGTAACCCTGTCTGGTGATTCAGCTTCCCTTACACACGAAACTGCCAACAGGGAAATGGGATTTTCTTGCATGGAGACCTTTGCATGGACGTCTCAGAAAATCATAGTGTTGGTAGTTGCATTTAGCTGTGGAGTTACTCAAAGAGGGGAATTCCACATTGCATCATTCCTTGGGGATCTGTGCTTTTTTTCCAAATTCTGTTCTTAGGCTGAGATTCCAGACTGTTGAAGGCCAGACAAAACATGCGACTCCTTTTAGTTTCCTCACGTCCTCTTCTCTCTGCTGTAAATTGCACAAGACTTCCCTAATATTTTTTTAACAAAGTGTTGAAATGAGTGCTTCAGAATAATGAAAAGTACTTGGAGGAAATTTCAGGGCTATCTTTTCATTAGGCTTTCATGTAAAATAGAAAATTATCCCTAGAAGAGCCTTTAAGATGAGTAGCCCTTTCTTATAACAGCTGTACAGCAACATGGAATGACAGAAAAATGTGCATTCCAAATTTCATGGGCTTCAGTTCTTAAGTCACTTAATTGGTGCTTAACCTGCCTCTGCAGGGCTGGTTGAGGGAAGAGGAAAAGGGTTTGTGTTAGGGCGGTCTTGGCTGTACTAATCTGAAATGATGAAAGGAGAAATAAAGATTGTTCAGAAATGTGTTCAGTAAGAAACCCCAGTGCTTTGTGTCAGGTGTGATCCCTCTGTTACCAGAGGAGTGTCCCTGCTGGCCCCGGGGTGGGGATTGTGGGGACAGGCTGTGCTGACTGGGGGTGGGACTTCAGGTCTCTTGTTCAGAAATAAAACCTGACAATGAGGGGACGAAAAGTCTCTTCTTTTCTAATGTAAGATGAGAATGAACATTGTTGTAAAAAAATACCAGTATAAATGAGCATTGAATCTTTTGGTGTTTATATTTTTCTGCTGTCTTAGCAATAGTAAAGTGCTTCAGTGTGGTTTTGATTAAATTTGAACAGGACAAGGTAATAAATTTTAAAGTTAAATAAGAAGGGTGTATCTGCTTAGCTTAATTTATAAGTGAATAGGTTGGTGAAAGACCAAAATTTTAATAAACTTAAAACCTTAGGCTATAGTTTTAGCAATATTTTATATTAGACTTTGTAGGTTTCTTTGTAGAATGTTGATTGTTCAGTGATTTCTTATGTTTCCTTTTAAAGTGTTTTCCTGAATCGTTTAGCTGTGAGGATTTCCCCTTTTTTATTTTTTTTTTAAATTGTGACATAAATCCTCTGGAGCTTGAAGATGAAACTCTGGGGCCTTGTTCTACACTTTCAGTCTCGAGTTTTGCAAGCCCTGCATGTGTCTTGACCTGTCTTACAGACACTGTTTTATTAATCACAGTGGGACCTTAAAATCCCAGGATGCTTTTCCCAGGATGGCTGTGACTGTGTCTGTGCACACACACCTGCACGGGACTTTCTGGGATGATGTACTGACTGTTCCCCAGGTGAGGTGCTAATGTCAGATTCCTTAAGTGCTTTGGAGCTCTCTTGCTGTGTCGGGGTGTCTTCATGGTAACTCTGGTAATTACACAGGAACACAACCTGAAAATTGCCTGAAAATCCTTCCTGTTCCTGTTCTTGTAGCGGTTCAGCCAGTTGGCTGACAGTGGTCGGCAGTTTGTTTCTTGTCTCGTGAAGAGGTAACTTGAAACATGAATTTCCCTTGTGGCATTTGGAAAGCCATTATTCATTTCCCTTTCCATTTCTAGGATTGGGAAAACAAAGGGGTTTTTTGTTTGTTTCTGCTTTTTTGTTTTTGTGTTTTGTTTTGTTTTTTCATATGGCAATGGATGCAGCAAGGTGAGCTCAGTGGTGGTGAAACCTCACTGAGAGCTGGTGTGTCTGTGGGAGAGCCCAGTGTGATCAGTGCCATCCCCTGGTCAGCAGGTGTGTGACTGAAGTTTTTCACTTTCCTGCACCTTTCTGGGGTTTTAACCAGATAAAGGAGGATTTGGTAATGCACCCTGTCATCAGTTTTCCTTTTCGTTCATATCACTTTCCTGATAATGGTGTGAATATTTAGGACCAGTAGCAACTCTGGTTATGTTGCCTGGAGGCAGCTGGGGGGGGATAGTGGTTAGTTTAGTTTTGTTGTAGCCAAAATAAAGAGTTTGGTTTAGAGATTCCAATACACTGTTGATTGATCCTCAGACAGCACTTCAGAAGATCATGTTTTTCTAAAGTTGAAATTGTACTTGATACTGTTTTGTACTTGATGTGTTTTGTGTGTACTTAGGTTTGAGTGTCACACTGGAAGGCTGAGATGTTGTGCAAGCTGAGTAGTCATCTCGACCAGCAATAAGTAACAGCTGAGAGCAGAGAATCAAAATCTCTCCTGCTCCGTTCTCTGAAGTGTGTGCTTACACTGTGCTGCTGCACCTGAAGTACGGTCTGAGAATGTTGCAGTGTTGAGGAGCCCCTGCGGTTCTTTGTGGGTGTGAAAATGTGATAAATAGTGGTAGTTCACACATAAAATGAAGACCAACCCTTCAGTTCTACTTTCAGTTTGTCTAACAGCAAAATTTTGCTTTAAATAGGAGTTCATAATTGTATGTAATTTAAGTTCTAAATGGCAATTATCCACTAGAATTCTTTATTCCAGGTCTTTGACATAATCAGTTTCTTTAGTGTGTTTGATGAGTTTATTTTCTTAGAACTTCATGTCAGAAATGTGAGTTGGGGTGGAGGGGAAGAAAAGCCTGAACAACCATGTTAACATTTAAATAGTTAAATTGCAGTTGTTTATCCCCGGTAGGAATTGTGAAGACATTATTTTGGTGGTACATTTCTGTAGGTATAAAAAACTTTCCTTCTTACATAGGCTCTGGAAATGTTTGTTTTCTCTCAGGATACTTTGATTATTTTTGTAATGTTTTCTCTTAATAAGGATTTTTTTGTGTGTTTGTTTAAATTTTTGTAGTTTGCTCCTACTTGCCTGGTTGGTCTGATATTAATAATCTGCTTTAAAGGGGGTTGCCTTGTCTCTCCTGTTTCTGGGTAGCTCATGTTTTGTTTCACAAGGACTGGTGAGGTTAATTCTACACCTTGGAGAGACTTCCTTGCTGGGAATGAAGTGTCTGCTTTACAGACAACAACTTGTCACAGGCTGTGTATGATCAGTTGAGTGTTAGTTTTGCCAAATTTTTAAATGTGAAGTTGTTGTTTAAGGTACCTTATTCTTGCACTGTTTCTTGATAAATGTGACTGAACAGTTTTTTTTCCCAGCTCTAGTACCTATCATTTCATCAGGACATGGACTTTGTAGAGTTTCAGTGTGGATTCCTTACCAGAACTAGATGCTTACTTTTTAAAATGCTCCCATTATTCATTTTTGAGTCAAATTATCAGATGGCTCAGTGAAGTTAAAGTTGTGTGTGGTGCAAAACACGATAAAAAGAGCCTTGGAAAGAGAATTGGCAAGTTGTGGTTTGTATAAGCACTTTACCATTTATGGGGGAAGGTCCTGGATCCCTTGATCCAACCTGGCCCTGAACACTTGCAGTGATGGGGCATCCTCAGCTTCTTGGGCAGCCTCTTCCAGGGTCTCACCAGCCCATTCCGGGGTCTCACTGACCTCTTCCAAGGTCTTACCAAACTCTTCCAGGGTCTCACCACACTCATAGTAAAGATTTCCTTCCTAATATGTGATCTAAACCTAACTTTCAGTTTAAAGCCATTCCCCCTTGTCCTATCACTCGCTACGTGCCCAGGTCAGGAGTCCCTCTCCAGCTTTGTTGTCAGCCCCCTTTAGGGGCATAACAGACTAGAATGTGCTGGGAGGTCTTTCCAGAGCCTTCTCTTCTCCAGGCTGAACAGCTCCAGCTCTCTCAGCGGATGTTCTCAGGGTTGGTGCTCCAGCACTCCCATCACCTGTGTGGCTGCCTCTGGACCCCTTAAACATGTCCTCCTTATGCTGAAGGCCCCGAGCTGGGCACGGCCCACCTGGTGGGGCCTCACAAGAGCAGAAGGGCAGAATCCCCTCCCTTTTTTACCAACATGTTTTGGTGCAGCCCAGGACACACTTGGCTCTCCAGGCTGTGAGTGTGTTTGCTGGGTTGTGTCGACCGTAGCAACCCCTGACAGCCTCAGGGGTTCCCCTCAGGGCTGCTCTCAATCCATTCTCCATCTAGCCTGTATTTCTGTTTGGGATTGCTCTGACCCACAGCAGTTCTTGCATTTGGCCTGTTGAACTCCAAGTTCCTCTAAGTTTACATAAAAGTGGAAAATAGGGAAATAGGAGAATGAAACTTGTCACTAAACCAGTGTTCCCTTCCCCTCTCTCCCCCACCAAATGAGGGACTCTTCTTTCTACTGGACCCTTGACTTAGTCTGGAAGAGAGATGGAATTGGATTGTCATAAAATCATAGACTATGCTGACCGAGGGGACCTGTCAGGATCCCAGAGTCCAACTCCTGGCCCTACCATTCAGTATTTTATCTTTGGAATTCTTTCTGTAAATGGAGGTGTTACATCAGTCTAAATCCTATACTGAGAAGAATTATTCCTCTGTTAATAAACTTGGTAAGTTCTTTAGGGTCTTCTAATTCCCATCCTGTACATTACCCAAACATTAATCAAAAGGCTTTTGTTGTCTTTTACTGATGAAGAACTGAGACACAGAGGCTGTAAATGTCAAAAGTACCTCTTGTAACTTCTCAGTGGGTTTGTGTTAGATGTTCAAGTGTCACAGGCGTGTGTTTGGTTGGCTTAAGCTGCTGTTCTGCTCCCTCCCTCTTTCTCAGTTTTGTTTTTATCTCAGTACCCAGAACAGTGAGAGGAGGATGAAAAGGTTAATCTGGAAAATACCCTGTAGTTTCTCCAGCAACGTATATGAACAAGACACAGACAAAATTAACTGTTTGGGAGTTCTGTATTACTGCCTTATAACCCAGAGATTTCCCTTTGACTTCTGCAGTTCTGTTTCTTCCCTTATAAAACATTATTTAACTTCTGCAACAAATAAGGTATGGACAGTTTTTCTTCCTGGTGCCTCAGTTGATTACTGTTTACCCAGGGGGCTTGGTTTGATGGAAATGAAATTACAGTGGAAACCAGATTACTCTGAAAATTCCAATTAGGTAGGAGAAAAATGACAAATGGAGCCTTTGACAAATGCAGAGACCACGTTCTGTCTGACTGTCATGCAGACTTAGAATTGTGTTAAATGAAAACTTGTTGTGAAAGAGTCATGATGTTGCCTGTCACAGTGCACGCAGCTGTTGTGCTCAGCTGCTCAGGCTCTGTCAGCTCTAGTGCCAGGTTTTTTACCTGAATTTTCAGGTAATGTTTGAATTGTACAGTTTTGTTTGCAGTTTCCTAACTGGCCTTTTGGGGTTTGGTGGGTTTTTTTTTTTTTGTTTTTTTTTGTGTTTTTTTTTTTTGTAAACAGAAGTAAAATCTTTGCCACCTTCTGTGTTTTATTCCTTCTTGGCACTAATTTGTGTGTTTCTAGTCAAATTATTCAAAGTATAGCTCCTAAATTAATTTTCCTGACTCCTTGTGATCTCCTGAGTATTCCACTGGCTTTGTCATCATTTCCAGGACAAAGACAGTTTGTTGCCTTCGCCTTCTCAGGCTTCTTGAGCTTGGCGTTATTTGCTGTGGCTGCTTAATATTTCTTTCATGACTGAACTTGTGCTGTTCCAGAACTGACATTCCTGGCATTTATCATGCACTAAACAGCTCTTTCTGTGTGCATTTCCCTGTGATACCCATTATGCTTGAGAAAAATTCTGGGCTTTTTGACTCTTCCATATTGTCAAGACTCATCTGTGCCATAATGTGTGTGGACCCTGGTTCTGTCCTGTGTGCTGACTGTGATTGTCCATGTTCTGTGTCCTTCCCCTTTTGAAGTCTGTTCTGTGACTGAAGGGAGGGCTCTTTGGCAGAGGAGTTTATGGCATTTGCAGTTAAGCATTTTCAGTGCTGGGAGAGCAGCACTAATGTGTGTTTTGGATTTTTTGTGTGTGATGGTTTAGATATTTTTAATGACTTTCCGGTTTTTAGACAGACCCATCCTCAGTCCTTAGTAGTGGTTGATCATTATCTCCTGCATTTATTAATAAAGAAGGTTGTGACATGCCTTTTGATAGGTTTTAGGATACAAGAATATTCTTTTTCTGGGACAGTGGAGTCACATTTTGGTTCTGGGGGGGAGTGAGTATAATAGAATTAATCCTCCTGGTTTTAACCCGGCTTTGTTCTTAAAGTACTTTGTAGGGGTTTCTTTATTTGTTCTGTCCAACCTCCTCCCTATTTACCTTTTTGCATTTATATCAAACTTTGTTGTGTTGGCACAAGGAGCACGAAGACAGAACTGCTGTTCTGTTGACACTTCTTGCCTCCCTGTGGGGAGGCCTGGATTTTATGGGGAGTTGTTACCCAAGTTCTCTGGGGCTGACAGTGCTCAGGGATTCCTTGGGCATTCACTCTGCTTGGGCAGGTGGATTGTGTGAGTTTGGGTGGATTGGGGCATGTTTGAGGCAGACACTGGAGAGCAGCCAGGCAGAAAGGGACCTGGGGGGACTGATTGACAGGAAGCTCAACAGGAGCCAACAGTGTGCCCAGGTGGCCAAGAAGGCCAATGGGATCCTGGCCTGGATC
>JAWWEV010000001.1:112319946-112335800 GCA_035583235.1 Hafferia zeledoni
ACCCCCAGCTCCCTCAGCCTCTCCCCACAGCACTTGTGCTCCAGTCCCTTCTCCAGCCTCGTTGCTCTTCTCTGGATCCACTCCAACCCCTGTGGTCAGAAGGGCTCAGTGATCCTGACTCTGTCCCCTCCCAAATCCTTGTGCACCCCCAGCCCACTCGCTGGCTCGGTGGAGTGAGAGGCAGGAAAAGCCTTGGCTCTGTTACTGCTGCTCAGCAGTAACAAAAACATCCTTGTGTTATCAACACTGTTTCCAGCACAAACCCAAAACACAGCCTTGTATGAGCTACTGTGAAGAAACCAACACCAGCACACCAACTCCCTGCTTCCAGCATTTGAGAAGTCCATGTAACCACCAAAATTCCATGTTTTAATTGTTGTTTTTCTATTTTAAAATAGGCCTTGATGTCAAAAGTGAAGCATGTCAGCGATTTTTTCGAGATGGGTTAACAATATCCTTCACAAAAATCCTTACAGATGAGGCAGTGAGCGGCTGGAAGTTTGAAATTCATGTGAGTTTTTAAAATTTGTGTTTCTGAAATCGTGGTAGTTTAAATAGGGGAGGAGAGTGCAAAATCTGAATTTAATTTTTGAAAATCAGCAGTGAACTGTAAGAAGGGGTGGGTGAGTGGAGTCACTTTTCTGTAATTGTTTCACTTTGTTACCTCCAGTGTTTTTGGAAGGAAATAAAACATGAGAGAGATGATATGGGGAGGAATGGAACCATGTATGTTTGGTGGTGCAGCTCTTCTTAGGCTGGCCAGATGTCTAGAGAGACCTGCTTATTTTCATGTGCATGCTGGGGCACAAAGCTTTTAGCAACCTGCTGACTCGTGTTTGTACCAGCTGCTTGAACATAAAAATTACCTGCTGGACAACCAGACACCTGCTAAATGAGAAACTGTAAAGATCTGTGTAAGCAAATTTGAAATCTACGAGAAAAATGAGAGAAAGAAGGAAAAGTTAATAGCACAGTGGTGATTCATGAATCTCTCATCTAAAAAATGTCTCATTTCTGTCCCCTAAACTTAATTTCTGTCTGAAAACAGATAGTTTGGAGTTTGTTTAAAGGCTTTCTTGAAGGAAGTACAAATGAAAATACAATGTTGTAAAACTCTTATGCCACTCGACATGGGAGGTAATGATGGTTCAGTTTATGGTTCATATTCATTGCTCAGTCACCTGCCACATTCTTAGTTGTTGTTTCTTTCTCAACAGAGGTGTATTATTAACAACACTCATCGACTAGTGGAACTATGTGTGGCCAAGCTGTCCCAAGATTGGTTTCCCCTTCTTGAACTTCTTGCCATGGCCTTAAATCCTCACTGCAAGTTCCATCTGTACAATGGTACTCGTCCCTCAGAAACAGTTCCTGCAGGAGTCCAGCTGGCTGAAGACGAGCTCTATGCCCGCCCTCCCGACCCACGATCACCAAAGGTGTGGAGCCTTTCCAGACCTGTGGCTGTGACTTCATGCAGTGCTGTCTGATTACAGAGTAGCCACAGAGAAATGTTTTTAGAGGGGGAGGGAAAGCTGCCTCTGTTCTCTGTATCATAAGATGTTTTGCTGGTTATCACTCTTGATAGTGGTTTAATGTACATCTCCCCTTCCAACTCTTCCATCTTTGGTCCTCAGTCAAGCTGTCATGTGTTTCTGTGCTCAGCTGGCACAGCTCTGTTGGAATGCCATTCCTGCTGTGTTAATTGGCTCACTTGGGTTTACCAGTTGATGGATTTACCTGCTCACTTAACGTGATTTTGTAGGTGATGTATTTTGTGGAGGGGATTATGTCATAAATTAGGAATTTTCTCTCCTTTTTTTAATAGTTTCTAATGATGGGAGAGATGTTTTTAATCGGACATGGGATACGAGTGTCAGTGAGGGGTTTGGTAGAGTTGGTTTGGTTTTGCAGGGAGTGGTTTGAAGGTTTGGTTTTGGGGTTTTTGTTTGGTTTTGGTTATTTGTTTGTTTTTGTAGTTGTGGTTTCTTGGATTTTTGCTTGGTTTTTTAACTGGCAGTGCAGATTAGTAATCTGTTCTGGTTCCTGGGTCTGAACTTTCTCAGAATTGAACTCCAAAAGGCATTGATATGACAGCAGGAGTTAATTATATATTTTTGTTTTCTTTCCTTTTTTTATTCCCTCTCTTTTTTTCTTTTTTCTTCCTTTTTTTCTTTTTAGTAGAACTGTCAGCTGTTGATATGTAAGAACCAAAGATAAAGAAGTCCTTGAACTTCTTGCATTGCTGTTACTTTGCATTCTTAATGTTTTTGTATGTGGCATTATCACATCCAGGGCCTAGAGAAAATACCAGAATTGTCATGCTCTCTGTAGTAACTTAGCAGCCAAAGCAAAACCTGGAGTATATTCAGTTTTATTCCTGCATATTTGATGAATTTCCCTGAATAGCTAACATGCAGCATCTGTCCTTTGACGTGGTAACAGGAAAGACCTCATTGCCTATTCCCAAGCATTTCCTTAAAACTGAACTTGTAAACTATTGTGTAAAGACATTTCTAAAGCAGATTTTTGTCATTAACATTAAAATATAGTTTGTAAATGTCAAAAAATAACTGTTGCATTGCAGGGTTGGCTCGTAGATCTTATCAACAAATTTGGCACATTGAATGGATTTCAGATCTTGCACGATCGCTTCATGAGTGGATCAGCATTGAATGTTCAGATCATTGCAGCTCTCATCAAGTAAGGGTTTTTTATTTAATCATTTATGCATTTGGGAAAGGTGGCCTCAGTATAAAACATTCTGTTAGCACAAAGCTGAGTCTTTTCTTGGAGCTCTTCCCCTCACTCCCTCTCTCAGCTCGCTGTGTTTACCTTCACCATTTCATGTAGTTCTGAGTAGACTTGAGTTTCTTGATTTAATTTCACTTTGCTATTGTAATATCACACAACTGCTGATTATGGCACTTTCTCCTTTTTCTTTCTTTTTTAGGCCATTTGGACAATGTTTTGAATTTCTAACATTACATACAGTGAAGAAATATTTTCTTCCAATTATAGAAATGGTTCCACAATTTTTAGAAAATTTAACAGATGATGAACTGAAAAAAGAAGCAAAGAATGAAGCCAAAAACGATGCTCTGTCAATGATAATCAAATCTCTAAAGAACTTAGCTTCAAGAGTTCCAGGACAAGAAGAAACTGTAAAAAATTTAGAAATATTTAGGTTAAAAATGATTCTTAGGTAAGATGCTACTTCTAATATGATCTGCCACTGCTGACATTTTTTTCCACACTTCTTACATTAAATTTCTCTCACAGGTTGTTACAAATTTCCTCTTTCAATGGTAAAATGAATGCACTAAATGAAGTTAACAAAGTAATATCCAGTGTGTCATATTATACTCACCGACATGGTAACCCTGAAGAGGAGGAGTGGCTCACAGCTGAAAGAATGGCAGTAAGTTCTCCTTTTCACTCAAGTTCATTGAACAGATTTTGTTTCTCCTTATTACTTTGATTGTACAAGTAGCTGCACATTGTGGATCCACCACACACTGCCTGTGTTCATATCTAGTTTTAGCAACAGTTTGTATCATCTGAGGGAAATAAGGCATTGTAAGAGTCGCCTTTCTGAGAAAAAATGCTGTATTTGTGTCAAAGCTGCTGTTGAGAATTATTTTTCAGTGCTGCTAAAACCTGCCTCAAAAATGGATCCTTGAGTGTTGTGGGTTTTATGCAGTGTTCTGAAAAACCCAAACAAACCTCGGTAAAGAAGTGGGACCCATTTGAAACTTTAATGTCAGAATGGAAACGTAATGGTTGTTTAAATAAGGACATGGTCTGGGCTTTGTGTATCAGCCTTTTCTCACTGGAGTTCCAACTTCTGCTTTTCACATGTCAGAGCCTGGAGTCTGTGGGGCAGAAAGTTCTAGATGTCTGTCTTGGACAGTTGGCATTTTGCCAGCTCAACCCGATTTAAATCCATAATATTTATGTATTTTGAACACTGTTGCTTGAAAGTATATAATGGGAACTATGAAAATGGGTATTTATAGAGTTAAAATAAGAACAATTTTTTTCTTCATCTTTGTAAAATGTAGTCATGTTAAGGGATTTTTACACTGTTCTGTCCCATCTCCATGACTGGCCACCTGTTGTGAGGTTTGTAATCCACAAAAGGACATCTGACAAGAAAGAATAACTGCAGATTGATTTTTTTTAAAGAAACAGGAGGAAACAAATCTCTTTTTTATATATTCTTTATAGTTTGTCATCTCAGACAAGACCTCTATTTTTAAATGAAATCTGGTAGATTTAAGTATTTCACAAGACAAGGTTGAGTGTTGTAAGTCTGTAGTCAAGAACACTGTTGGAAGGTCCAATGCTGTGGGTGTTTGTTTGTTGGAACCAACAGTCTGACCGTGTCAGTGCCACCACTGAAAAAGTTGTGTCTGCTTAAATATGACTTGAATATTTCTCTTCAATAAGAAGCCATTCAAAAACCCTGTAAGTGGCAGTACTGAAATAATCTATTATTTTTTATATTTCAGTCCTCATGTCATTTTTATGGGATATGCTGTAGGTGTAGCAGTGAAGGTAGAAGTGTCTTAAACAATTTGGTTTTGATATTTAATGGCTGTGAATTGGAATACAAAACAGACGAGTTAACAGTTCTTCCCATTGGCTTCTTATGTTTGAAGTGGTTTGAACATTTTTGTGCTTTGAGTTCATGATTTTAATATGCCTGAAAAAAATTCCCCTTAAGATATCACAGTGAGAAGTATAATGGATTATTTAAAATGCTGGTGTTCTTTTTTTTAAAACAAGGAAATTAAAGTTAGAGATAAATACCATCCTCTTGTGCTGCATCTTTCTTGCTTAATCTGTAATGGGTTGAATTTTTCGTCTGTAGTTTAAATATCAGTGGTGGTACCTGAATAATTTGAGATTGCACTAATTTTTTTTTATATTCAGGAATGGATCCAGCAGAACAATATTTTATCAATTGTGTTAAGAGATAGTCTTCATCAACCTCAATATGTAGAGAAGTTAGAGAAAATCCTCCGTTTTGTCATCAAAGAGAAAGCCCTCACTCTGCAGGATCTTGACAACATTTGGGCTGCACAGGTAAATAACTCAGCTGCTTGTTGGGCACTGCACAGGAGGGATCTTGGTGCATGTCTTGTGTTGAGAAGACAACCTGGGACTCTTTTGCTTGGTGTTAGAAAGCTAAAGTTGAAATCAAATGGTGTCCCTTTTTGGGGCTCTCAAAATTGTCTTCTCAAATGCCTTCAGTGGAAGGGATCAGCTACACACATGTGGAGTCTGAAGGAGCAGTCCAGAACATGGTACAAAAGTTACTCTTTCCAAGTATTAAGGAACCCTCAATGTTGAGCAGAGACGTGATACGTGATAATTCAAAATTTTAAAATGTGTTAAGAATATGTATTGCTAATCCCAGTTTGCCACAGTTGTGTAAATTTTCCCTGGCCAGAGTGTGATTAGTAAGGCTTATAAGAATGATTGTTCTAGAAGTTGTTTAACTGCAAGTTCTTTCTTTTTTATTGTAATAACTGTTTTTGAAAAATCACAAATTTTGCAATATTGACTTTGTTTACTTAAATGAATGGTGCAGCTGGGTCTCTGTAGCTGAGGGCTGCCCGAGCTTAATGCACAGAACAGGCAGCTAAAGAGACAAAATCATTAAGAGTTACTGACAATACAGAAAATAAAAAGTCATTTTAGGATAGAAGCAAGCACAACTACATAGATCTTGTTCCTAAGTAGTGGGTAGTGAAACTCTTGACTGTATGAGTAAGCCCTTGGGCCAGCCTTCCAAGTGTGGGAGGGCTAAATCTGATTAAGAAGCCAGAGGGCTGTGCTGGTTTGGGCAGGGATGGAGTTAAATTTCTTCACAGTAGCTTATATAACTATGTAAACAAAGCAAAAGATTTATTTACCTGTTTGTCTCAACCCACGAGTTTTCTCACTTTTACCCCCTCCTGATTAGCTCAGTTGGTTAAAACTTGGTTGTAATAATGCCAAGGTCATGGGTTCAATCCCCTGTATGGGCCATTGACTTAAGAGTTGGACTCGATGATCCTTGTGGGTCCTTCCAGCTCAGAATAGTCTGTGATTCTGTGAGTCTCTTCCCCATCCCAGTGTGGGGTGGAGGGTGGGTGAGTGTGTGTGGTGCTTTTTCTTGCCAGCTGGAGTTACACCTTGGCAAGGGCCAATACAGGATCTGGTCAGGATTGTATCCCTAATTTATGTGTGTGCTTGCTGTTCTGAAAGTGTTAACAGTTTGGCTGAAGTGGATTTACCCAGGTGTCCCTGCACTGTTTTCAGGTTACGCTTCAAACACATGGGGCTGGTTCAACTGACTTCATAATGTTGAGACTTCAGTTCTATCCTGACAGTAACTGCACAGGCTGAAACTCAATAAAGTCTTTTCTCATTATCCTAAAGCCCTGTTTAGAAAATTTCATCCTGTAACAAAGCAATGCACAGATTACTTGAATTAAGGTCTGTAAGCAGAGTTAGAGTTTGACTTGTGCTCTGTAGATATTTCCAGACTACAAGATACCTGTGGCACAAAAAAAGACTTTGAGAGGTCAGTTTGCTGTTAGTAGGCTTGTTTTAGCTGTATTAGAGCCTCACTTTTAATTAGAGGGGAAAAAAATCACTGAAATTTGGAAAAAATGTTTTCCAAGCAATTCTTAGTGTCTGAAAATGGGTGTGGATAAGCTCGTTGAAGTCAAACTTGCCACCCTTCCAGAGAACTCTGAACAAGTGGTAGAACCCCTAAAAGACAGGGATAGTCCCCAACAGTTGAGATAAACCCCAACACCTAAGAATGAATTAACAGGAGTAATTTAGGAATAAGTCTCCCTTGCCCTCCAATACCCAGCTTGCTCTGCTAACTTCTTGTGCTTTTAAGTGCTTTGTACTGCAGTGGCCTTGCTGTAGTTTTGCCCTGTGTTTTTTTTGTGAAAATAGCTCTTATTCAGGTAGATGATTTCACCGCAGCTTTAGCCATGAAATTAAAATAGACTAAAAATTAAGAATACCAGAATCTGCTGGTACAGAGTGATTTCTACCAACTTCACTACTCCCTGTGTGCAGTGGGGTTTAGAAGTTCGTATTAAATGACTGTTCTAAGAGCAGCTGGAGCATGAAATTCAGTAGTGAGGAGTTGATTTACTGTGTAGCTTTATATAACAGGCAGGTTATTTTAGCTTGGCCTCTGCAGCAGTGGTGAGGTTTTCCTTTTGGGCTCGAGCTGCTGTGCTGCTGCCTGGGTTTAGAGGGTGAGCATTCACCATAGAATCTTAGTAAAATCTGGAGGAAAACTAAGTAGTTTATTAAAGTAATACAGTCAAGCTGCTTTTGCCTTTAGAAGGCAACCTAAGTTTTAATTTTATTGAAGTGTTTTCCTGTCTTACAAAGCCAATGCTCGCAGTACAGAAGGAGTAATGCTGGAAGTCTCTAAAGACAAGCATTAAGTTGCAGCCTCTGGAGTTGCAGGGAATGATCCAGCTGGACAAGACACAAAATGGCAGAGGTTGAAGTCTCATTATTCTGGAGTATTTAATTGGAGCTTTGTAGGCACTTCCCTGTTGCTGCACAGCAAGCTGGCCTGGGCAGGCACCACGTGCCTTTGGTCTCCTCCCTCTTTCTGTTGCTGCTTCCCCGTGTCTGTCAGAAACCTCCCAAGATAAGGTTATTACTGCCTTGCTCTCACCCTTCTTGCTCCCTGCAGGAGCTGTGCAGACTCCTTTTATTTGTTATGTTGTAGATGCTCTTTCTGCCCTGCATGCTCTCAGTTTTACTTTCTATCCAGGAAATGGTCTGGTAAGAGGCAAAAATTATACAATATTTTGCAAAATCAAAGGGGCTTAGTAGTTGCCTCTTTCATAATCTGACCTATAACATGAAAACGAACATTACTTCCTAAATTGACTTTCTTTTTTAATAACAATTTATGCCACACTAAAGAATATAAGGCACAGCATGTAACAAAGCTATTGGTCTGGTTTTTGTTTTTAAATGAATTACTGGTACAAGCTTTTAGAAGGAATTGAATTTCAAAAGTGGTTATGCATATATATTTAATAGTGTACAAAATTAATGACATCAGAATGTGTATTCTAGGTGTTTGTTCTGCATTTTTTAATTCTGCTCTTACCAGAAAATTTTCTACAGTAAATCAGCTGTTGATCCACACAGTGCAAATTTGTTGGTTTTGAGTTCACATGTAAAGTACAGGTTACATTTTCCAGCCCAGACAGAAAATTTTCTTCATGCTCAGAGTTAGAATGAAACTACCTTTTTTCCCCTTATTGTTTTCCTCCTTAAATGTCAAATCTGTGACGTACACCCAACTCTGGGTTAAAACTGCATCTAGTATGAAACTCAACATCTTGTCCTTAGTTGCTTGATTGTTTGATTTGTAAGATTAAAAGCTGCTGGACTCTGAAATGTTGTCTGCCAACAAGTTGTTTGTGATAGGGAGCTTTAGATGTCCGTGAATCCACTGCACAAAGGAAGTTCTTCGGCCTGAGAAACTGTGGAAATAGTAAAAGTTGGTTTACAGCTTAAAACACTTCAGTGAAATTCATTGCAGAAATTGATTTAAAGTCCTTTCTTGTTAAAGAAAAACAAACATGCAAACCAACATTGAATTAAAATACTGATTAGTACATTAAAATACCCTTTAGACCTTCTTGTTCACTGTTCCAGCTAGATTTTGTAACAGCAACAAAATATAAATATTGTGATGCTGCAGTATTTATATTCTAAATAGTTACTTGTGCACACACACAGGGCACAGTTAAATAGTTATACAAGGGAAATCTGAATACTGTGAATTCCCAGTGAAAGAAATCCTCAATTTGCTCCCACAGCACCAGCTGTCCTTGCCAGGCACCTCAGTCTGCCTGTACAAACGATGGTGGATGTCTTGCTGCTTGACTTAATATGAATTGCTACAAATGTTGGTGGATTCTTTTTGTCTTCTTGACAGGCAGGAAAACATGAAGCCATTGTAAAAAATGTACATGATCTTCTCGCAAAGTTAGCTTGGGACTTCTCTCCTGAACAGCTTGATCACCTGTTTGATTGTTTTAAGGTAATTGTGCATGTTTGGGCTGTATTCAGGAGGTGGGTTGTGAGGGGTTTCATGCAGATTTGTGGCTTTTTCAGTGTCTTACTTTCTACTTAATTTAGATACAGTCAGTTTTGGTGTGTTAGAACACTTCCTAATGTGTAGCAACAGTCTGTAATATTTAATTCTAGAAATGCTGTTCTGTAATGAGCACTCCTTGTGAGATTTCAAATTAACTTCCTGTCTAAAACAAAGTCTTGTTATGGTTGTTCAGTGGACAGTTTTGTTTTCTGTTTTGAACACTTTGGGGGAATGCACATCTGTTAAAGCCTGTAGTATTGAAGTTACTTTTAGCAATCCTAGGAATATAGAAAAATAAAGCAAGTCTTTCAAATACCTGTTTTCATTTGCTTCAAATTAATAAGTGTTGGTGATTTAGTAAATTACGTTTTTCTCCTGGCATCAGAGTAGGTTTTGTCAGGTTTACCAGGCAGTGCTACTTGTGATCTCTGAGTGAGGAGATCAAGGACTTCCGTTCCCCACTTGCAGCTTCCTCTTTATCATGGAATCATTTTTCTCTGTTCAGCACACAGGCAGAATGAAACAGTCCCAGGAAGACAGAGTTGAATGTTTATAAACATCTAATGATTTGATTGAAATCAGAAAACAACTGGATTCTGAAAGTTTAGTTACTCGTGGGCTTTTTATGTACAACATTTAACATTTGCAGCTTCCAGTGGTGGTGCTCTCTGGTTTGTTTTGATGTTTCTCTTTTGGGACATGATCTGCTGTACCAGAGAATGCAAGCCAGCTTAGCAGCCTCTGTTTTCTGTTTTTAGATGAATGCATTATAGGTATATTTTGGCTTACGTGCATTTGTGCTCTCCTTAAGGGGGTTCTGTAGGTTGGTGAATGAGTGTAATGCTCAGCAGGTCAGATACTGAATTCAATGATCAGAAATTCTGTGTGTAAACTCTTGTGTCTGATCTTGAGAGGCAGATACAAAGTGATGCTACATTTAAAACTTAGAGTTTAATTCAGAGGAGGTGTTTCAGTCAGATTCAGAGACAGAAGTGGCAATAAAATTTTACTCATCAAGTCATTATAAGTCTTAAGAAGTCTTTTAAGAATAATCATGTGAGTTCTGTGAAAGCATTTGCAAGAAACAGCTGAGTCCACTCTTACTTTGACTGTTGGTGAGCTTGTCAGTTGGGTAGTGTTAACTTTTACAAGCACAACTGTGATCTTTAAACAAAGACCTACCTTTTTGAACCCTCAATTTAAATACACTTCAGTTGTAAATAAATACTAGCAGAGCTCTTCAGTTCTGTCTGGCTTATGTATTGCTCTAATGTGCTATTTAATGAAAGAAATGAATGTGAAAGTTCCTTGTGTAGTTGCATCACTTTATTGTTGCATCATTTGTTAATGGTGCAGGTTATGTGTGGAATGTAAAAAAAAGACTTGATTGTTGTAATATTTTTTTTATATTTTCTTAGGCAAGTTGGACGAATGCAAGCAAGAAACAGCGTGAGAAGCTGCTGGAGTTAATTCGTCGCCTCGCAGAGGATGACAAGGATGGTGTCATGGCACACAAAGTGCTGAACCTCCTGTGGAATTTGGCTCACAGTGATGATGTGCCAGTTGATATCATGGACCAGGCTCTTAGTGCCCATATTAAAATCTTAGATTACAGCTGTTCACAGGTGAGTAATCTGGTGTGTTCTGCTGTGAAAGAAATCTGTGAGTTTCATTCTGTTCCCCATGGAAAATTGAAGGGATTTAGTAAATTAATGGAAATGTTCCTTATAGATTTCTGTTATTCTACCATCATCCTGGTACTTTTAAAATGTTATGGGATTTATTTTAATGAACACAGTGTGTGCTTTAACTGGAGAGAGTGAAATTCATCAGTTTACCTGTCTCGTTCCAATTGTCATGCACATACTGTAATGAGCACACTGAAAACTGGAAAAGAGCTATACCAGAGTAAATAGGGAGAAAGAAAAAGCCTCCAAACTGGATTATACTGATTTGTTTTGGTGGGTTTTTTTCCAATAAGTCCTTATTAGTGAGTAGAAATAAATGGAAGAAGAGTGAGCAAATAATTTAAACACTTGTTAAATGAGTAGTGAGTGCTTGAGGGCAGGGGGTTAGTAACACTCTGGTGGCTGCTGCCAGCATGTCGTGCTGCTCAGGTGCTTCCCCTGTGCTCTTGTGCCTCAGAACTCAGGTGAGGGTGCATTTGTTTGGCTTTGTATGTTTGTTCTATCTTTCCAAATCAAGGGAATTGTGTTAGTTCTGCCATATACTTGATTTTGATTATAAACTGGTGTTCTCTAAGGATCGGGATACACAGAAGATCCAGTGGATCGATCGCTTTATAGAAGAACTTCGCACAAACGACAAATGGGTCATTCCTGCACTGAAACAAATTAGAGAGATTTGCAGTTTGTTTGGTGAAGCACCACAGAACTTGAGGTAAGAATTGAATGCAAATAAAATTTTGTCTGTTAAAAGTTGGATGGATTGGAATGAGGCAAATTTAATTTTTTTTTTTTCTCTTACAAGAGGTCGGGAAAGTTTAGATAAAACCATAACTTGTGCTGGAAGATGTTCTTCAGTTTGTTTTAGTGTGTATAAATAGTCTCTAAAAATTCAGACACCTAAATTCAGTAAGAGACCATTAACTACTTCTTCAAACATGCTTTTATTAATTTTTATGATAGTAGTCTAGTGGAAAATCTGAGTTTGTTTTTCTGTTACTCATGGACTTCCCTGCCTAACAATGGAATTAGTGGAATTAGTATGAATGTATTGTCTATATGGATGTGTGCACATGCATAAACACAAACATCCATCCCTGTTCTTTGATGACAAATCCATGCAGATCATCTGGTTTATATACATGAAATCAAAAGTAACACTTTGGTCTGGGAAAAATACTCTACTGATTTTTCTCTCCTGAATGGAATAGATTAGAAATGTGTAGGATTTGTTTTATTGAGGGGAAGGGGGTTTGCTTGTTTTGTGGGGGTTCATTTGATGTTTGTCTCTAAAAGGAAGAAAAAATGAAAAGCCATTGTCTGTCTGGACTTGTTAAAGCAGAAGTGCTTGTTTTAATTATTTTAAATGTCATGCCACAAGACAAATCGCTGAGGTTCTGTGCTCATAACACTATTTGTATCCACATCAGAATTTTTACAGACTTCAGAAAAATAGTGTTTGCTTATCAGTGTTGCACAATTGCTTTGTTTTAATTCTTGAGCACAGATAAACTATTCAAATCAATGTTGCCATTACAGTTGGCCGACAAGAAGGATCAAGTCAGGGAAAGTTGAGGAAAACAAGGCTCAGTTTGCACAACACTGTCTTCTTGCTGATACCCTTTTCAGGATTTGTGATAATACTGCATTCCTGGCTTTTGGAGTTTTCTTTATTCATTTAGATGGCAACATATTTTTCATTACATTTTAGTCTTTTACACTTTCACATTAATGATTGCTTGAGGTTTATCTAACAAGGTCACATAGTTACCTGATAATTAGCAGAAAAGTCTGGTTTTTGTGTCTTGGAGTCCTTAACCCTTTTCTTGCTGTAAGATCAGGCAAATCAAGCTACTTGGTTATTCAGAGTAAGTGTTCAATTTGGATGCTTTTAAAACAGTGTCTTAACAAAGATGCTTTGCTTTAAGTAATTATTGAAGCCGAGCTGATTCGAGGCACTGATTTAGGTTTCTGCTCTGCAGTGATCTTTGGAGAAACTGAATTCCTTTATCATCATGGCAGTGCAGGTTTCCTGTATGGTCTGTGTGCAGTTATATGGCTTGAATGTCTCTCTTCTTTGTTTATCAGACCATCTCTGATTTCCTCAGATTTCCAGGCAGTCTGCACTGCAGTATGTGACAACACCTCATATTTATGCAGGATTTGAAAACAAATATGGCAGGAAAGTCAACTTTGAATTGAACCTTTTAATCAAGGGACTTACTAAGACCTCTTCCTGTGGAGAATCCTTTGTTAGCAAGATCATGTTGAGGGTGGTTTTTGGTCAGGTGGTGTTACTGCCCAGATGGCAGGGAAAACCTACAGAGTGAAAACATCATTTTGGAATAATCCATGACTTTCCAGTCCTCTTAGTTTTCTGATAACTCTTATTATTGGTACAGGTTGGAAATTGCAATGCATGCATCCCATACCTGTTCCATCAGCTTCCCTTATCTGACTTAAAACTTTAATGCCTGACATCCTGCTAGAATTTGGATCAAAAATAGGTCAAAACAGGTGTTTGTGACAATTGCCTCAAAAAATGTCACAGAGCTTTCTGTCTGCAACACAAATCCCCATATTCTTTATGCTCCTTTTTTGGGGGGGGGTTCAGTTCATTGGCACTGGCAGGGAAAAGTTAATGCAGAACAGCAAAGGCTGCTGATTCTTTGCAAAAATAAATAAAAATTATCTTATGCCATTGGCACTGTAGAAACTCATTTGAGAGGGAGGTTTTAATTGTTGCTAGTTATTCATGCAGTTGAACAAAGTTGCTTATACAGTTGATTTGGCAAAAGTTTGGCTCCCTGAGCACAGAGAAATGCTACATGTTTTGGAAAGTTCAGCTTAACCAGAATTACAACAGAAAATAATTCTTAGGTAAGTGCAAGGACTCTTACAGGTGCAAGGATGGGTATCAATACTAAGGAAGAGTGTTTTACTCAACATACTGACCTTTAGTGTACAGATAATTTATCGTTTTCGTAATTTTCTCTGTGTTGGCTGAGGGAGGTAGAGCCTCCTGTAGACCAATGTCAAGCACTTTGGTTTGACCTGTGTCTACTCAAGCAGTAGAAGATCCATGTCCTAAATTTTTTGCCCAGAAAAATTGACTGAGCAGTGAGAGCTCAGGGGGTTTGTTAGTGCTTTAAGGCAACTGTGGTGCTTCAAGTCGCTTTTTAGCCTAAGTAGTGGAATTTGCTGGCGTTGGTCCCTGCTGTTTGGAGTTTGTGTCTGCACTTTTTTAATGGTACAGGGCATTCATTCATTTAGCACAACTCTCCTCTTCGAAAGCTGAGTTACATGTACAGTATTACATTGAACAAGTTATATGTGCAGATAAATAATTTTTAAAATCAATTTAAATTAAGTGGATTGGAATTTTGCCCTTGTCAATTTGCCAGTAATTTTCTAGCAGATAAATATTCTGGCTATGAAATGCTCTTTTTCATATTTCCAAAATACTTTGTCATCCATTTTAAAATGCTTTTTTTTTCTTTTGATACATTGACTTTGGTTATCCATTTAGTAGAAACATGAAAATACGAGTTTTGCTGTTAGCTTCAATTTTTCATTAATGAGTGTGTGGTAACTGATGTGTATTAATATTAAACATTAAAGTAGTGTTTTCTAATGGCAACATCATCACACAGTCTAACCTTAGAAGCTTTGGGAAAATTTTAGTTGCATGTGGAATTTAATGCTAGAAAACATCTTAGAAGATCTTGTCAGATCAGCTTTTTTCCTGTACCTAAATGCAGTCATTTTCCCTTTGACTCAATCAAAATAACATCTCAAATGTTGCTCACAAACACTGTGTAACAATTCACAACTCAGAGCTGCTAAGTCTAGTTATTACAACTATTCACCTCTTAGAAGTAGTTGCTGACCCGTCTGTGTGCAGATTTACTGTTTGTGCAAGTAGTTGAGAAAGGATAGAAGTGAAAAATACCTAACACAGAACATTGTGGTCTTCTGCTGATAAAGCTTTCATTTGTCTGCACTTTGCAAGACTGATACAAATGCATAATTTTGTAAGTATAAATGTGCACCCCAATATTTAATTCTGCAAAACCCCCCATCTTACTTCTGTTTGTTCCTTTAGTTGTTCCATCCTATGTATTTCCCAAGTAGTCAATGTTCTTATTTACTGTTACCCTTTGTGATTTCAGCTCTGTCTAGAGGTGACATCTTGGGTAGCTGCTAAAATAGAGACCTCAGTCTTTTGCTGAGTTTGCTGCTGGTTTATTCTGAGTAAGGAGGGTTGGTGGAGATGGAATGAAGCATAACTGGAAAGTTTCTTAAAGTGAAAACAAATCGTTCTCTCTGAGTGTATGAAGTCCTCTATGTTTTTTCTTTCATGCATCCATCCATTTTGTTTTCTCTCTGACAAATGTCTCAGTCTTTGGGGTTTTTTCATACAATTTGTGATTTAAGTGCCCCTTTCATACTGTTTTAGAAAATTCTGCGTATTGTGGAATTTAATCTTCTGAAGACCACAGTGCTTAGCAGGGCAAGTTTTGTTGGTTGCAAATAAAAAAATTATTTACAGGGTGTTGATGGCTTCTCTCTTAAACCCAGATTGACACTGATCTTTGGCCCAGTGAGTCAGTTTATCTGTTGCTGTTATATCTACAGTGAGGTGCAATTCTCAGCTGCAAGATCATTGTCAGCTGCTGCTGGAATTGGGATTTCTTGCCTTCCCCACTGGTCTCTAAAAGTGTGGCAATGCTGTGGAGTGCTGTGGGTCATGTAGTACAGAGACCCTGTTTCCTAGGGAGGATGGGGATTCCTGCCTGTCATCCATGCAGTTAATTCTGGGGTCTGCTTTTTGAAGTGTTAAAGGAAAGGAGAACAATTCTGAAATGACATTCTTATTTCCTCAGAGCAGGCTGAGGGAACAGCTGAGTGCTAAGGCACTCAGCGATAGGACAAGGGGGCACAGGCTCAAGCTCTGCCAGGGGAAATTGAAGTTGGAGATCAGAAAAAATTCTTTCCAGAGAGAGTAATCAGGCATTGGA
>JAWWEV010000001.1:112345150-112356697 GCA_035583235.1 Hafferia zeledoni
GGATTCCCCATCCCTGGAGGTTTTTAAAGTGAGATTGGATGTGGCACTGAGTGCCATGATCTGGTAAAGGGACTGGATTTGGACCAAGGGTTGGACTTGATGATCTTGGAGGTCCTTTCCAACCCAATTGATTCTGTGATTCTGTGGTTATCATGGCTGTGTTTTTGTCAAGCATGTGGAGCTCAACCTGCAGTAATTTTAGCTGTGCCTTTTTCAAGGGTTAGGTGTTTTAATCCTGGTGATAATAGTTAAAACCAAAGTAGATCACGTTGTAATACAGATAAATTCACACAGAGTTTGTGAACAATTTGCCCACATGATGATAGCATGTTTTAGTGTTGGGAATCAACATACTCAGATCAGCGTGACAAAACTCATTAGCTTCAGCTCAGTGTCCTGCAGGGGTTGTCTGTAAAACCTGCTTTCAGACCTGATGACTGGTAATTAAAATTTAGATTATCAGGTTAGAAGCAGAATTCACTTGCCTGTCTCCCTTCCACCCACTCACAGCCATTTAAATATTTGAAAATTCTGTTTGCTGATGCATCTGAAAAAATAGTTGTCTTATTCTCTGAAAGTAGAGAAAATGGGAATATTGTGTGAAGATGAATATATCACTACTTTTATTCTGTTTATAAAACATCAGCTTTTTTTTGCTCTGAACTCCTTTAAAACTAGTTAATTCATAACTGTGACTTTTTTATAATTGCCTTTAGTGTAAGTTGTGTTATTTTTTGTATCTAAGCATTTTAGTCACTTTGGTCTCATGAAATCATTACACATACTACTGTGTCAAGATACTTATGTAGCAGTTTCGTTTTTAAATTTTATACCAGCAAGTTCTTAAGATTCCTGATGAGTTGTTTTTTTTCTTTTATTACTATGCTAGGTTGTGATTCAGGGAAACGACGACATCGCCAACAGAGCAATAGACCTTCTTAAAGAGATCTATACCAATCTTGGTCCAAGGTTACAAGTTAATCAGGTAAAAACAAAGCAACAAGAAGTCTGAAATGTGATAGAAAAACAGTAATAAAATTCAATTTGGTGATATTTTTATAGTTGAAATATTTGAAAACAGAGAATAGTTTTCAAGTTTTGCAGAGTGCACTCCTGAGTCCAGCCATCAGGTCCTGGCCAGATGCAGAATTAAAGAGCTTTTTCTCCTATTTGCAGACTGAACTCTGATAAATTTTTTTGTAATAAGTTTGTCTTGTTGTATTTGATCTCTCTACTCAGAAAACAGTTAATGCCATATACTTAGGAAAGCCTTTTGTGGAACTCCCAGTTGTGGCATTTATTTATACCAGCACGTTCACTGGCTGGGTCTGTGGAGTGTTGTCACAAGCCAATGTAATCTCTTTTTTTCTGTCATGTCCCTTACAAAGGGTCACAGAGTTTCCATATATAATGGCCAAGCAGAGTTCTAGCTAATCAGAGATTATCTCCCTGTGTTAATATTTGCTGGGAGCTGTGTTTCAGTGGGCAGAGAAGAGGTGCTGGGTTTCTGTGAGGTTACAACAAGGGTGTCATCCAAGGGTCCTTGGCAGGCTTGAGGTGAGCCCGTGGGAACCTTGTGAAGCTGGACAAGGCCAAGCACAAGGACATGCATTGCATGTGGGTTGGAGCAATCCCAGGCACAAATACAGGCTGGGAGGAGGGTGACTGAGAGCAGCTCGGAGGAGAAGGGCTTGGGGGGCAGGAGCTCAACATGTTGATGTGCACTCATTGCCCAGAAAGCCAGACGTGTCCTGGGCCACATCCAAAGCAGCATCAACAGCGAGGCTGAGAGGGATCTGCCCCTCTGCTCTGCTCTCATGAGACCCCACCTGGAGTGCCGCATCCAGCCCTTGGGCCCCCAGCATAGGAAGGACACGTGTCTGTTGGAGTGAGTTCAGAGAAGATGATTCAGGGCTTGGATTGTCTCTCCTGTGAAGACGAGCTGAGAGAGCTGGAGTGTTCAGCCTGCAGAAGAGAAGGCTCTGGGGAGACCTTACAGCACCTCCAGTACCAGGAGGAGAGTTGCTACAGCTGCCACAACACTGAATCCAGCTCAAAATCCATTTCTGAGTTTATGCAGGAAGTGGGTGTATCTGGAACTTGGTGTATGGTTTTGGAGGCTGGGGCAGGATGGTTGTTCTGGGGTCTGCAAACACTCTGTTCAGTCTTACTGTTGAGTAAGTTAACCTGAACTGGATTGTCACCTAGAGATGCATTAACAGTCAGAAAATGATGACATGAAAGTCCAGTTTAGTGTTCTCTGTCCAAATTGTCACTTTTTCTATTTACCTACATGTTTGCACTGCATAGTTACAGCTACTCGTGACATGGAAGATTTTTGAAGTCACAATAAATTAGAGCTATTTTATCAGTGGGAGTTGATTTAGTTAAATGATTTGCTTTGGGTTTTTTTTTTTACTTCTGTCATTGGATTATCCTTCTGAAAAGATGGGTTTTAATATTTCTTGTAATTGCACCAATTTCTTAATGTAATTAGGTAGTGATTCATGAAGACTTCATTCAGTCCTGTTTCGACCGTCTAAAAGCTTCCTATGATACTTTGTGTGTGTTGGATGGAGATAAGGACAGTATCAACTGTGCGAGACAGGAGGCCATACGGATGGTGAGAGTGCTGACTGTCTTAAGAGAATATATAAATGAATGTGACAGTGATTACCACGAAGAGAGAACTATTCTGCCTATGTCAAGGTATGTGTGAAACAGCAGTATTCTGACTTTGATTTCTGTTAAACTAAAACATTACTAAGAGCTTTGCGTTTTTTTCACTCTAAGGGGTTTCTGTTCAGGGAATGTATTTACAGAGTTTCAGAATTCCATTTTCATTGCTAATACATGAAATTGTATTTTTAAAAAATAATTTGAAAGATCAGGCAAATGCAGGTATATATGAAAGGGACAGCAGAGCTGAAAATAAAGCTGCTATGCTGGTGATTTTTCTGTAACCAGCACAATGTACCTTGAGGCTTGATTGTTTTGGATATAGTTATTTTTTTTTCAGATAATTACTTAAAAGCAATACCTACCATTCTTTATGTTATTAGCGTGGTTAAAGCTTTGGATTTCATAGCCCTATTATTAATGTATATTTTCATCTTCCAGAGTTGTTTACAGAGATCTTAATCTTACTTTGCAAGTATAAATTTAGTATTATCTCTAAGTGAAATATTCTGTTTAAGTTCCTCCTAAGAGAAGGAAGAAGAGAACAGTACTTTGAAGTATATTTATCTTCTGTATACCTTCACTCTTTTTATACTTGTCCTTGAGTGAAAACTTAGCTTGAATCCAAGCTGTTACTTCCTTAGCTTTGTTTTGGTATAATGAAAAAGAAATATTTAAATCCAATGTTATGTGGATGTTTTCATAAACTTCATTTTCTGAGAGGTGAGAGAAAAGCAGAATAGAAAACTGTTTAAATATACCACTGTTAATAGTTGCTTTCTGTGGGAAGAAGGCCTTGAAAGTATATCAGGAATACACTGAAATTGCTATGGATTTATGATAAAACCGAAATATTTTTAGACATGGTGGAGGTTTGTCATCCCTTATTTTAAATGCCCTTTGCTGTTTCTTCATGATGTGTCAGTAATTTGCAGTGTTGCTACAGGTTTTTATTGTATTTACTGATTGATTGATTAGTCCTAATGAAGTTCTCTTGATGGTTGTGGGTGCATCTTTTTTCATATGGGCTGCTTGTTTGATCAGACTAATCTTTCACAGGCCTTGTTAGCAAGGAGCTTTTTGAGGAGTTTCTTCCCTTTTGTTGCATGGGATTAGTTTGTTGGGCTTCTCTGGGCACATCTTTGCTAATGAGCTCCCTGCCATTGTGGGAAGTGTGATCTGATCACTGCTAATGTGAAACTGTTTCTTCCTTTTTTGACCCCTTTAAATTTTTTTAAAGGAACCATGATTTTAAAAATTGGAATTCTAATGTAAAACTTGTAACAGCTTTTGACAGAAGGCATTAAGGCTTGGTGACCTGAAGGCTTTTTCTGATCTTGGTGCATTTAAAGTGGAGATGCTTTGCTAAAAGAGCAAAACATCATTGCCAGTCTGATTGATCTTTTCACATTTTGATCAGGAAGTTACAAGTCAGAGAAAAGATGTAAAACTTCTTAAGAGAATTCTAAAATTTCTGCTGATGTTCCTTAACCTGGCTGTAAGTTCAACCATATGATTAATAGACTTGTGCTGAGTGTGACTCCTTGAAGGGTCCTGTGTGTGTTGGTTACATTTGCTGGGGCCTTCACAGAGTCTCCTGCTGGAGAATCACCATACATGAAGATTTGATATTGAAATGCCTGCAACACAAATTCAGCGGGGAAAGAATTTACTTCATAGGGGCAAAAGTAACTCTTTCTGGTTTGTTTATTTTCAGAGCTTTCCGTGGCAAACATATCACCCTGGTAGTTCGTTTTCCAAACCAAGGCCGACAGGTGGAGGATTTGGATATTTGGTCTCACACGAACGACACCATTGGCCAAGTGCGGCGCTGCATCCTCAACCGGATCAAAGCCAACAGTGCCCACACCAAAGTGGAGCTGTTCATTGTGGGTGAGCTGGTGGACCCTGCAGATGACAGAAAACTAATTGGGCAGCTGAACCTCAAAGACAAGCCGGTGAGTGTTGCAGGCTGATTATTTGCATCAGTTCAAGTGTTGCTTCCCTTTTGTAAATGCTTGAAAAGTCCCGTGCATGGGATCACTTATTTCACCATTTCTTGTGAAATAGTTCTATTCTTGCTCCTTGTATTGTGTCATTCACATTATATCAGAGGCTTAATTAGTAAATAATTTTAATTTATGCATGGTGTTAAAACTATGATTGTGTTTTCCAGGTAATTACGGCTAAGCTCACACAGATAAATTCTAATATGCCCTCAAGTCCAGATAGTTCTTCTGACTCTTCAACTGGTTCCCCGGGCAACCATGGCAATCACTACAGCGATGGTCCAAATCCAGAAGTGGAAAGCTGTTTGCCTGGAGTGGTAAGCTTATTTTGAAATTAGCAGTTTAAAAATATTTTTTTCTTATACTTTGTCTTTAACCAGCAATTTTAATGTTTTTTTAAAATTTGCTTCTTTTAAGATCATGTCACTGCATCCTCGATACATCTCTTTTCTTTGGCAAGTTGCAGACTTGGGCAGTAGCCTAAATATGCCACCCCTTAGAGATGGAGCTCGTGTTCTTATGAAACTCATGCCACCAGGTAAAACCTAATTTTATCCTTTTTTTTAATCTTGTAATCTCCTGTATCATAATTTCTCACCTGTTACAGAAAAATGAAGGTAGGGGAGTTCTTTCTGTTTTCTGGTAATTTATTGATATTGTAATTCATGACTGTTATCCTAATTAGGACTCGAAATGATCTCCCAAACAGTTATTTCTGTCTGCTGTATCAAGTTGCAAAGCTTGCAGTTTGCAGTTGGTACTGGGGTTCATTTCCACAGGGCAGTGAAAATGGGGAGAATTCTGAAGTGATTTTGTAGCACAGCTTTAACAGGATGACTTTTGGCTGTAACAGCCATTGCAGAACACTCATAGTCTGATTCTGTCTAACTTTTTGCAACTGTTCTGATACACTTAAAATTTTTCAAATTTATTACTGTAAACAGTGGTGGCTTGTTGTGGAGTGGTTCTGTTACAAAATGCTTACAAGTTGTGTTTTTATTGCAGATAACACTACAGTTGAGAAACTAAGAGCCATTTGTTTAGATCACGCAAAGCTCGGGGAAAGCAGCCTTAGTCCATCCCTGGATTCTCTGTTCTTTGGTCCTTCTGCCTCACAAGTGCTGTACCTAACAGAGGTTTGTGGTGCTTTGCCTGTTATTCAAAAATCTTCATCTCTCTTTGTGGCAGTCCTCTCTGTTATGCAAGGCTAAGATCAAATTCTGATTTGAAATTAACAATTAAAATACTTGACAATTTACTGGAATAAACGTGTATGACCAGTGCTGTCAAAGCATTGCTTAAGTTTTACAGAGAGAGTAATCAGGCATTGGAATGGGCTGCCCAGAGAGGGGGTGGATTCCCCATCCCTGGAGGTTTTTAAGGTGAGCTTGGCCATGGCACTGAGTGCCATGATCTGGTAAAGGGACTGGAGTTGGACCAGGGGTTGGACTTGATGATCCGGGAGGTCTTTTCCAACCCAATCAATTCTATGTAGTATTTCCTACATGTTCTCATGCTCAGTATGTATATCCCATCTGGTGCATTGCTGTTAGTTAACTCTGTGTTTTGTTCTGCAGGTAGTTTATGCCTTGTTAATGCCTGCCAGTGCACCTCTGGGAGATGATGCCAGTGACTTCCAGTACAACTTCCTCAAAAGTGGTGGTTTGCCTCTTGTGCTGAGCATGCTGACCCGAAATAACTTCCTGCCAAACGCAGATATGGAAACTCGAAGGGGTGCCTACCTTAATGCTCTAAAAATAGCCAAATTATTGCTAACAGCAATTGGATATGGCCATGTTCGAGCTGTGGCAGAAGCCTGTCAGCCAGTTGTGGAAGGCACAAGTACAATTTCACCGGTAATATAAATCTTCCTTGCTGCAAATAGCTCTGGTTTTCATGTTGTCTCCATGCTCTGCATGGACAGTCTATTCTTTGAGTGCACTGGATGCCAAGAACTCATGTTACTTTCAGATAATGTTGTCTTACAATTTTAAAAAAGAGATAAACTTACTAAAAAAATCCTGTTCCTTTGTGACAGTAAAAAGTTAAGTTTGAGATGCACTTGCTCTAGATGAGATTTTCAGTGATTTGCATGATTGTCAGTACAGGTAACTTGTAATTTCTAAATACATCTATCCCATAAATTCAGTTCTCAAAAAGAATTCTGATTCCTTTGAGCTGCTGAGTATGGTGAATGATGTGCCTCTGAATTTCTTGTATCTCCTATTTATAATTGGAGCAGAAACCAACAGAACTGACATTGAGTCATGCCAGCCCTTTATCTACACAAAGACAAGTCTTTGGCTTGCTAAATTCCTAATTCTGTCCGTTGTCTGTAGAAAATTCTTGCAGAGTACAGTTAGGTACATTGCAAAATTAAGTGCTGACAGTTGAAAGGTCCCCTACCCTAAGATTTCTCAGAGTTGGAAAGGGAAAAGTGTGACCCAGGTGTGAATTCACATCTGTAGTAGTAGATTTTATGCATGTTTAGTATGGCAGGTTAGTTTTTCTACATCTGGACAAGTGTGGTGTGGGTCAAGGTTGTATTTCTGTCCTCTTACAGTAGGTGTACAGTATAAAGCCCAAAAAGTAAATTTTGCTGCTGTTCTTGGACATTTGTTTCACAAGTGTTCCAGCTATTTAGCTATTTTTTTCCCTTTTGTGAGGTTCCATCCCAAATATTTGCGTGAGCTGTCAGGCTCTACTCAAGAATACATAGAGGGCCTCAACTGAGAGCCCTTTATTCCACAATCCTGACTAAGATCCATCTCTGAAGCAGAGAAGTACATTCCCCTTAAGTCTGAAAAATAAATATCTCTTATGTTTAGCTGCATCTTTGGAAGATACCTGATTAATTCCTTTTCCAGAGGTGAAGATCCCTTTTCATGTCTCATAGAATATAATAGAAACCTCTAACAGCAGACATGTTTACCACCCTATCCTTCATCTATTTAAATGAGTAAATTTTACTGCCCTTACAGCATAATAATTTCTTACAACAATTATTCAAAAGGTAGTTTGGAACACAGATACCGTCATGTTCTGTTTGACAGATTTATGCTGACCTCTTAAGAGGCAGTAACATTTGTCCATGATTGGTGACATTCACTGTTGGTGTTGCAAACGTCTAATTTAATAATATTAACTGATTTGTCGGTAAAAAGCATTGTTGTGTTGCTGTCACCATCATCCTGTTTGAAGGACTTTGATTTTGGTATTTATTACTCTGCAGCACCAATAAGCTTAAACTTTGGGATGGAGGTGAAATTTGTTAATACCTTTGATCTATCTTGCCTAAAGCAGAAGTACCAAAGCAAAACTTTCTGCCTTGGCTTTCCATCAGTACTTGAGAGACGAGGTAACCAGGGTTATGTGTCTGCAGACTTTCAGTTACCAGTCTGTTGCTGTCACCAGTACCTTTTAAATTTTTACTTTCTACCTTGTTTTCATAGAAGGCTGAATTAATAATGTTGTTAAACACAGTATTCTGGCACACAGAACCTGGTTTGCCCCGTGTATACTGTGGTTGATCACTTCCAGCCTGCTTCCAATAACAAATTGACTGTGGAAATTCTGTTAATTTCCAGTGGGGGTGCTGTAATTTTGCTCCCCAAATCACATGTCCTGGTGAAGTTGACAAAGCAACGAGTTACAGCCAAAGGCAGGTGTTACAGAGCAACTTCAGTGTGTCTTTTTAGCAGCATTTGAAACGTGTCGTTTGAATGAAGTGGTACAGGAAAATGAAGAAACCCTTGTACAAGAAGCTTTAACTTGTAACCACAGCCCACAGTCTTTTGTTTATCTGTGAGGAAGAAACAACCATTTCAGATTTGAACTGTCAAAACTACGAAGCTCTGACAGCCCAAGGAGAGGGAACTCTATGCTCAAACCAATACAGGAAAGATAAATACCTGTCTTGCTGTTCTTTCTGCTGTGAAAATACCATAAAAAAGAGAGGAGGGGTAATTCAGAACAGAATTCTTCATAGTGCTGTAACTCAGATGTTTAAAATGCACTTAAGTATAATGAACACTGCAGCCATGCTCTGTCTGCACACTATTACCCAATTGTTTTACCAAACCCCTTCTTTCCCACATCAACAGAAAGGGAAGGAGGTGTAACTGTAAACACTCTATTATGAATAATCTTGGTCAGTAATCTCACCGACAAACAAGCCTCCAAACCTAGTCAGTTTTGAGCAAGTGCCTCTCAACTACCTGTACTCTCTGATTGTGCACTGCAGCATAAAGTGCCTTCAGATGTGATGGAGTCTGTTTGAAAATAAGAGGTTTATTTGTCTTGATGTTTGCAGATTCTGTAAGTAGTTTTCCTTCAAAGATCTTGCTTCTACCAAAGTTTTCCAATAAACTTCATATCTCCATATCTTCTTGCTTTTTTTGCTATGTAAAAGTAAGTGTAAGATGTACTTTCTTCCAGATAAACCAGACTACTCATGACCAGGCAGTGGTGCTACAAAATGCCCTACAAAACATTCCTAATCCAACTTCAGAGTGCATGCTGAGAAATGTGGCCATACGTCTTGCCCAGCAAATATCTGATGAGGTTGGTGAATTCCTTTCTCCATCACCTTTTTTCCTATGGCATTCTTCCTCTTTTTTTAATCCTTAAGTTTACTGTATTGTAAAACATGGATTTTCTTTTCAAAATGTCATGAAACATTTTAGGTCATCTTCATAAGCTGTTAATTGAAAGTCTTTTATTAATTGTTTCCATATGGATTGTGAAATTTGGTGTTTAATACCATAAAGAGGCTTTAGTGAAGATGCAGGTTCTGTACAAGCTCTTTAATGGCTTGTGAATATTTTTGCACTTAGATCAGAACTTTGGAAAATGGATGTAATAGATTTAAAGAAATTAATGAGTATGTTGAAAACATTTTGTGTGATACTTTCTCCTTGTTTTGGTCTTCTATGTTTTGGTTTCTTCGGAGCATTCTCTTCCTGAAGAGAAACACAGAAAAGGAGAGGGAGGTTTAAAATGTTGAGCATGATTTTAAATGCTGAAAGATAAAAGTCTGAAATTGTGGTCAGTGTATCTTCACATATTGAAGATGGATTAACGTGACAAGTGAAAAATTGGATTGTGGACCTCAGTAGAGTTAAAGAATGTGCTGTGCAAACGTAAAGTCTTACTCATTATTTTTCTTGTAACTACTGTTGATGTCCATATCAGTATTAGAATGGATGGATATTGCTCAGGTTTCCTAATGCAGAGAGAGTAGTTCAGCCTCCCTTTTTTATTGTCTGAGCATTAGAAAAATGGAACTTGAAATTTTTGAAAACTGTCTGGCATCTGCTTTAGAGGTTGCCTATTTTTTGGACATTTCTACTTAGAACGCAGACTTTGTCTCTGTTTTGTGGGGTTTTTTGAAAGTGATGCAAACTGCAAATGGTGACAGCTGTGGTATGTTCTATAACGTGTATCTGTCACTGGAGCTGTTGGATGTTAAATCAGTCCAGGCACAAAGTACTGAAGGTGATTCTGCATCCACAAAACAGATGAACTGTGTTCTTATTAATGTTAAACCCTGTATATCTTGAATGTAGAACAGTCCCCTTATATAATGATCACATTGATAACCATCAGTTTGTGAAGCTGTCCATCAGCCAGCACAATAAATACCATGGTGGGGAAAAACCCTGAAGTAAGTTCAGCTTTTTGCATTGCTCAACAGGCTGGCTGCCTTCCAGATGCATGTTTGGTGGTTTCTTGGTTTTTTCCCAAATTGAGACTGTTTTAGGATTGAAGTTGGTAGTTTCTGCTAACCCTTACTCAGAATCAGAGTTGCAAACATCCTGCTTTCTGTTAAAAAATGAAATTTTACATAAGTGAAGTACAAATAGTTTTCAGGATATATCATCTCCCTTTTTTCTATTTAAGGAAAAATTTTTATTAAGTTTGTTAAATTTTATGTAAAATACATTTGTGAGAAATTGAAATCCATTGTAATGTTACCTGCAGCTGCATTCTAATGTTGCTTTGGTTTATTTCTCCCCCTTTTTTAGGCTTCGAAGTACATCCCTGATATCTGTGTCATCAGGGCAGTGCAAAAAATTGTTTGGGCGTCAGGTTGTGGGTCAGTTCAGCTGGTTTTCAGCTCAAATGAGGAAATCAGTAAAATCTACGAAAAGGTAAGAATTCCTAAGCAACTGGTTTTCTGTAAAACTGTTTATAAAAGAGTCTGCTGACCAAGTCAGGCTTAGAGTGTGGAGAGCTTTTAGGTGGGTACCTTGGTGATGTATTTCAGAGTGTAGTACATGTCACTGTCATACCACAGTTTAATGTTAATCCAAATTGCTTCTCTCAGTAACTGTTTAATTGTAGCTTCACCCTGATGTCAGTTCAAAAGTGCATCATTTCTGTAAGATGCTGTGACACATTTTCAGCCCAGTTAGATTCTGTATCTAAATAAGGAATAAGTATTTCTTGCAATTCTAGTTTTTCTTGTCTTCAAACTTAAAAGGTCTGTTCTGCAGAAGTTGATGTAACACATGTGCAGTCTAGAGTGAGAAATGAGCTGATTGATGTGAAACTAGCACTGAAAACAGGAAGAGGAGGCTCAGAGGTGACCTCAGCACTGTCTAGAACTACTTGAAGGGAATTCTGGCCAGGTGGGGGTTGGTTTCTTCTCCCAGGCACTCAGCAATAGGACAAGGGGGCACGGTGGGCTCAAGTTCTGCCAGGGGAAATTGAAGGTGGAGAGCAGAAAAAAATTCTTTGCAGAGAGAGTGCTCAGGCATTGGAATGGCCTGCCCAGAGAAGGGGTGGATTCCCCATCCCTGGAGGTTTTTAAGGTGAGATTGGCTGTGGCACTGAGTGCCATGATCTGGTAAAGGGA
>JAWWEV010000001.1:112357635-112367989 GCA_035583235.1 Hafferia zeledoni
AGCCCAGCTCAAGTCACCTGACAATTTCAGGCCTAATCTGAACTTTAAAGCCTAAATTTAGCCCACTTGGCCAAACCTATAACAAAAGGCTACAATAGAAACGTTTTATTTAAGAGGCATTCCAGAGCAGTCCCATCAAGAATGACTTCTGAAAGAACGCTGAGCACTTAAAGAAGCTTCTGAACTTAAATGGAAAATTGAATTAAACTTTAAAGCCAAGATAATTTAATTTGAGAGCATAACTTGTATGGAGTCTCTTCTGCCTCCTGCCTCAAAAAGTTCTTATATGGGAATCCCTTCCCTGGCAGAAGATGACTGTGCAGCTGCCAGTGGTGTCACATTGTTAGTCAGAGTGGGCTCCTGGCACCTGAAATACTCAAGATGTGCCACTGCAGAGACCCCTGAGCTTGTGGTGCCGGAGTGTAGGGAAGGGCTACACTGAGTACAAGGTGCACTTTGCCTTTCTGCTGGAGCCCTGCAGCCATGCAGAAGCAACTGTCCCTTCTGGACACTGTGGAGCCTCTGCAGTCCTGAACTTGTTCAAAGCACCTGCGTTTGCTTTGAGGTCTCAGGACGTGTTAGAATTGCCATGACCTCCCACCACAGTGTGGTGACTGTCTCTGGATTTGTAGCTGTTGCACAAAGTAGTGTTTGTTGCCAGGCTGAGGCAGCCTTTGGCCTGTTCACAATTAGTGCCTCTCTTCTGCATTGTAATCCCTTCTTTCTCCCTACATAATCTTGATACTTTTCCACATATAAAACAATTAACTAATGCCTCTAGTTAATGTTGCTAACTTGCATGATAAATCATGAATTGAGACCTGAACACATTCAGTTTCTCCAGAACTTCTTGCAGCTAATTAGTTCTAGATGGAGGAGAGGGCTTGCCAGTATTCTCAGAGTATTTATTTTGGAAAAATATGCCAAAATCAACTCACTTGATTCAAGTGTGTAGTTGAAGGAGTAACCTCTGTGCCAATTAGCAATAATACTAGTTTCTACTTCAAAAATCACCACAACAGCTATGTTTGAAATTTGGTTCAGCTCTTTCATGTTTCTGATAAATAATGTAGTAATGAATAAATTCTAGGAGTATTAAGAAGCTTTTGGTCAATTAAGTTGTGAGTGTCAAAGCCTTGTAAAACTGGACTTACTGGTGAATTATCCAGCACTGGAGCCTTTCTCAGCTTAAGGAGTAACTGTTCTCCAAACTTTAAACTTCATGTTCTGAATAGTAAAGGAAAGCTGAACAAGAAAACCCCAACAAACCCCCAGATACAAAACAACAAACAACTCCAACAGTACTAACTGATGTAACTTCTGCCTGCCAGCTTCCTATTTACCTTCTGGCTCCTTGAGTTCATGGTTGGAGTCTTCCTTTGGGGAGAAGCACAGTACTGGTAGTTCAAGTCTTCCCACACAGTGCTTTAACTCAGATCTGAGTGGAGTGCATGTAATACTTGGCACTGATATTCACTTAGTATATAAATTTGTGGTTTGTGTTTAGTGCATATACCTTGGAGCCAGTTGGGTTTCTTGGGATTTTTTTCTATACCCACTTTGTGTACTCTTGTTTGTTTTCACAGACAAATGCAGGAAATGAACCAGACATGGAAGATGAACAAGTTTGCTGTGAAGCTTTGGAGGTGATGACCCTTTGTTTTGCTTTGATTCCAACGGCACTGGATGCACTCAGTAAAGAGAAGGCATGGCAGACATTTATCATTGATTTACTACTGCACTGTCACAGCAAGTAAGTTGGTGTGTTTTTTTTAAATCACATCTGCTATTTTACAATTAAAAATTAATATGAAGCCTAAATGCAAAGCAGTGACTTCTTATTTAAGTGATTTTTCTCTGCAGCTGTCTCAATTATTGCTAGACAATTTAAATCTAGTTTGGATACCTGTTCTGGATATCAGTCCCATCTTCTTTCTACTCATAAGGAGGACATTGTCAAGCCAGATGGGTGGATGTCTGATAATGTGCTGCTGGTGGCTGTAGAACACATTATTTACAATAATAGATACTTTGTGTTTTTTTAGAAATATTGTGAATATTTACTACTTTAGAATATTTAAGCGACTTAGATAATAAGGAAGAACTTTCCTGCTAAGTAAAGACAAGGTACAGTAGTAGCAGTTTGAGGAGAGGGGGAAGTTAAGATTTAACCTCTGGGGTTTTTGGCATTGAAGTGGTACCCTTGTGTCACACAAGAGCTGTCCCCTGGTGTAGCAGCAGCATCTTGGAAGGAGCTCTCAGCACTGTTGGGGCACAGATGGACAGGGAAGATCAGTGGGAGCTGCCACAAGCCCTGTGACTGAAGTACCCTACAGTCCTGTGGTAGAGTTCAGGGATCTCTCATTATCTCCAGGAACTTCCCACAGGTCTCCTTAGACAGCATTTTCACAGTACAGCATCTGTATGATGGATCTTGTCACTTTTAGCCCATCTGAAATTGTGATGTGAAGTATTAGGGTGCACATTCTTAGAAGCCATCCAGAAGGAAAGTTTCTTTTATGTTGGTATTAATCATGGTTGCCAGTGCTTGGAAATCTTACTAAAGAGTTAATTTTAGTTTTTTAAGATACCTCATTCATGTTTCATGACTATTTTAACTTTTCTTTGAGAAATGAGAGAGATCAGAAATCAATGCCGTTGTCTTAAGCCTTTCACTACATTTTAAAGGGAGTCAGAGTGTGGTGCTCTCAGATGAAATGGGGTCAGAATTTCAGCACTGTGTTTTGGGGTTTTACTTTTCTTGGTAAACAGGTTGAAAATTCTTATTTCAGGAATATTCACCGTAACAAAAGGATAAACAGTATCATCAGAGTATCTCTTTACAATGATCAATTTGCACACACTGATGACACTGTGGAGTGTTACCAAATCCCACGAGCTTTATTAGTTTGCAGCTTGTTGTACAGGGGTGTTGAATTTTCAGTTTCACTGAAGCTTGCCAGGATCACTGTTTGGAAAAATAGTTCATACTGTCAGTACAAGAAGCTACCACTGAGCTCTTTTCTCTCATATGCTTGTAAAGGTTGTGATATATATATATATTAATCTCATTTAGAATGGTGCATCTGTTCATTATTACATGATAGAGAAGTATAAACATGATAGAAACAGAGGACTGCTTTGTAATTGAAGATGGGGAAATTGAACTAAGCTGCTAAAAAGTTCCTGTTCTGAATTAATGTGGAAACAAATTAGTGTTTGCAGTGCAGAGAAAGTTTAGCAAACACCAGACAGAATTCTGAATATCCTTCCTTTTTCAACTATTGTTCTCTAATCTCCTATGCTCAGTCAGAGAACAATGTGACAGAAATATGCATGTGAGAAAATGTTTTTGGTGCACCATAAAGGACAAGGAAGATGGTCAAGTTCAGATCTCACAAACAGGATCTTTCTGGAAAAGATCATATGGATTGCTTGTTTTTCAGAGGTTGAGTTTGGGACTTGTGCTGTTTCCTCAGAACATAACCATGCTGCCTCTAAATTGTGAAACAGTGCTACATGTTTGATACTAAATGCTAGAGCCATTCTTCCTCTCCAGGATAATTGATTTTATGGTGGTGTCCCCTGTGTGCAAGACTGGCTTAGTCAACAGTGGATTGCTGAACAGTTAGTCCTAAATAATCCTGGAACCCAGGAGTCTTCCACTGATCTCTGCAAAGTGCTTAGAGCAAAGTGCTTATTTGTTTATGGCCTGAATAACTAAAAATTCTCCGTTCTGGTGTAAAGCAATGGCTCTCAGACCCAATGAGGAGGCTGATTTCTGTTAACTAACCAGAAATCTGTATCCTGGAGCTTTCAGTAGGACAGGATCAGGTTGCCTGTCCTGTGGGAGGTGCTTGAGCTCCAGCTGTTTCACAGGGTGAGTGTGAGTTCATCGTGCAGCTCATGCATGCCCTGGGCTGCACAACTCGGTGCTGTTGTCACGTGTCTAATACAGCATGACAGGCCTGTGTTGGGGCAGGCGCTTCCCACTCATGATTCCTTAAGAACTCTTAGTTATTGTATATAATAGATATATCCAAACAGTGTATCCTCCTCAGAAACGTCAGGTGTGTGTTCTCTTGGTCACGATTCTCACTTTGGGAAAATACCACCTGTATCTATTTCATTCTGCCTTCGAGTGCGTGGATTGAGGACTGTCTGTGTGGTGTGTGCCAAGCAGCTGAAGGATTGCATCTTAAAATAAAATTCAGTGAGAAGGTTTGTGAAAACATCAGCAGTTGGACCCTGTAAAATGTCAGTTATTGTTACAAACAAAGCAGAGCTCCCCCACCCCACAGTCCTCTGCAAGTCGGAGCAGTGTAGGAGAACTTGTAGAGATCAGAGAAGGGTGACAAGGGAGATCAAAGCTCTGAAATTACTTCCATCTGAGGAACGGCTGAATAGCTGGGGGCACTTCATATTGGAAGAGAGATAAATGGTGGGAGGAGAATACCACAGAGACCCTTAAAATCAGAAGTAGCAAAGGGAGAACAAATAGAGAACAGTATTTCTTTGTGTAAGACCTTCTTGGGCATAACATTCAAGCAGTGTAAATGTTCAGTTTGGAAATGGTTTGAGGGGTTCTTTCATGAGTTTGTCCAGTGAGGGCTATGAAATACTGCTTTGGGTAGTCTTCCTGAACCACAAATTGTTAGAAGCTGAGAGAACTTTCTGGAGTAGTGTGACTGCATCTTCTGTGTTGTTGTGCACTTTCCTTTGTCCATGGTACCAGAGACAGGGTGCTCAGCCAGGTGCATCTTTGCTCTGACCTCACGGTTGTTCTTGTGTATCTTTGAAACACAGGTAGCCACACATGAAAGAACCCTAAAGGGAATGGGATTTTTTGGTGTGCTTTCCCCACTTCCCTCATGGGCAGAAAACAATGACAGCCACACCAGACACCGCAAACTCCAGTTTTTCATGTGTTGAGAGACTTCCATAAAGCACAGCACTCATTTGTAGTCTCTTCCCACACAAGCAGAGTTGATCCGAACAGTTTTTACAAGACATAATGTTCAGACAATTAATCTTACAGCTTGAAAGAATAGGATTTGTCTTAAATACTTTTTTACTGGAGCTTATCCATTGCTGCAATTGGATTAAGTTCTGAGATGGAAAATTTCCTTTCATTAAAGCCACTTGAATTTTCAGGAAGGTCATCTTTTCTCATTTCGTACTAATGATAAATTTTGATCACTTTGAGGATGCTCAGCAAAATGCTGTAGTGATACCTGAGAGCAGTTTTACTGGGGTAGTTCTGGTTTGTCTGTCAGGTAGAACCGGTGCTTGATTAAAAAAAAGAATTCTTTAGTATTGCAAATTGCTTGTTGTGTTACATAATATTTGTAGTAGTTGGGTGCTTGCAAGTTTCTTTTACCTTTAAATATTTGGTTTGTGGGAAAGGTTTTGTAACAGTAATTCACATGTCTGAAATTCACTTAAAGGAGGAACAACATGATGGGTAGTGAATAATTAAAATATTCCCATTTTTTGCATTATGTTCAGCTTCAGAAAATTACATTAAGCAGATAAGCACAAATTTAATTTTTTTTAATGTCCTGTTTGGATAGGGAAATTGAATTTAATGTTTCTATTAAATGATTTCCAGAACTGTTCGTCAGATGGCACAGGAGCAATTCTTTTTAATGGCTACCAGGTGCTGCATGGGACAGAGACCTCTGCTCTTCTTCATTACTCTGCTGTTTACTGTTCTAGGGGTAAGTTTTCAGAGATAAAGGCTTCAGTACAATGTGAATTTCTGTAAAAAGTAATAGGAGAAAATACCTGTAAGTAAAGACAAATTGCTATTAGCAGCAGTCATTAAAATACAGATTCCTTTTGACCCACAGGCAAACAGAACAGTTGATTTCCATTTGAGCCAGATGGGGGGAAAAGGGACTTTTTTGTGTTTTCTGATTAGAAAATGAACAGTAACCTTTAATATCTGCATTTGACCCTTAATGAATGCTGCTCTTCAAATAAAAATCAGCAGATTGGAGAGATACCTACAGTTACTGCCTTCTCTTCCTGGGCCTGCCAGGGCCCTTCTGTTCCCTGCGCTCCTGCTCTTGAATTTGATCACTTCAGTGTTTGTTTTTTTCCTACTGAGGCATAGAAATTTCTACTAAAATAATTGAGGAGTCATTCATTAACAGCTAAATACAGTTGTAAACTTCTGAAAGGTTAAAAATTACTTCTTTTCTTTCATGTTTACTGCCAGGTTGAGGGAAAATGTGTTGGTGTTGCACTGTAAGAAGAAGAGTATGTGAATTCTCTGTCATTTGTTTTTGGTTTACACAGAGTACTGCGAGAGAGAGAGCTAAGCACTCTGGAGACTACTTCACTCTGCTGAGACATCTGCTTAACTACGCTTACAACAGTAATATCAATGTACCCAATGCTGAAGTTCTTCTCAATAATGAAATTGACTGGCTTAAGAGGATTAGGGTAAGTTTTAGGGTCAGTTTATTCCTGATAATTAGCTGTTTGCTGCTTTGTTGTACAGTTTTAAGCTTGGTAAATGTGTGTTATTTGGAGTATCCTGACTTTCTCCTCAATGGCAGGATGAAGTAAAAAGAACAGGGGAAACAGGTGTTGAAGAAACTATTTTAGAGGGTCACCTTGGAGTAACAAAAGAGTTGTTGGCATTCCAGACACCTGAGAAGAAATACCATATTGGTTGTGAAAAAGGAGGTGCTAATCTCATTAAAGTAAGTTGAAGTTTTTTGATCAGTGGAGGGTTTTTTGTCTTTGGGTATTTCAGGTTTTTTGGGGAAGTGTTTTGCTTTTTGTTGGTTGCTTTTGCCCATAAATAAGTAAAAAGAAACTTCACATCTTGTGGTCTGTATCCATAAAAGTGCTTCTAATTGGAGTTTAATTTTTTCTTTAAAAATAATTTTTGATTTCATTCATAAAGTATACTTAACATTCTCATTCTTATGATACTCCAGTACTTGACAGACATCACACAAGGATAGTGAGCTGGATACAGGACAGTCCTGTACGGGTTTTCCTGCATTGCCATGTACTGCCTTTTCTGCACATGTTCTTAGTTACTGCTATTAATGCTGATGGCAGGTTTGAACAAATGCATCACATCTGAACGCCTCTTTAATCAGACTTGTTTTCTTTGTACCTCTGATATTATACAGCAGGAATGTTGGAGTTTTCAGCACTAATTGATAGGGAGCTTTGTAGATAATACTGGTTTGGCAAAGGAAATGTTTTACCAATCAAGTACAGATTTATTTTTAACTTGCTGTGGGAAGGTGGGTTTGCAGGGAACCACTTTTGAATGGAGATATTCTGTTCTAAATTTAAAAGCTCATTATGATGTTGGTCTCAATTTTGACTCTTGTTTTTTTTTGAGTACCCTTCTTGTTCTCAGACATTCATTTACGTAATAACTCTGACTGTCTTACAAAATAGTGTGCATTTCTATGGTAACAGGTGATTTATTTTCTTTTTTTTTCAGGAGTTGATAGATGATTTCATCTTCCCAGCATCCAATGTTTATCTGCAATACATGAGAAATGGAGAATTGCCTGCTGAGCAGGCCATACCAGTCTGTAGCTCATCAGCCACCATTAATGCTGGCTTTGAGCTCCTAGTTGCACTTGCAGTTGGATGTGTGCGGAATCTCAAACAGATTGTAGACACCTTGACTGAAATGTATTACATAGGTACAGCAATCACTAGTATGTAATACTTTTAATTATCTATTCTCTACTTTTTAATGTATGTATCATGTATAGGTTTTGTTTATTATCCACTGAATCAGATGTTGAGTTTTTTTAGTATGTGGTTCGTGGCTAATTTTTATGTTGCAAAATCAGGCTTTCAAACTCTAGAAAAGTTTGTCAGTGTAGCCTTTATTTGTTGTTCTTTATGCAGTAAATGTACTGACTTGCATTACGGGGTTGCATCCAAATTACAGCCCCAGTCACTTACACAGGCTGACCCTTCCTCTCCCAAACCCTTTGTCCATACCAGCTTCCAGGAACCTCATTCTGTCTGTATCTTCTACTTCTGTCTCATCAGGCTCATTGTTTCAGGCTCTGCCTAACCCATCCCAGAACCTCATCAGGTATCTTCGGCTCAGTTTTAGTGCCAGTCTCTTGATTGCTCACCTAATTTGTCATTGGCGTCCACACACAGACACAGGTCCACTGTCCTGTTTCTCTTTTTAGTTCTGGACTCATTCTCTGCTTGTTGTAGTCCTTCCTCAGGCATTTTTTCTCTCAGTTTTGGCCTTGTCTCAGCACAGCTCTGCACTGAAAGAACTTTCTCCTTCTCACGGGAGAAAGATTACAGCAATTACAGGATGTACAAAAACTTGCCATTGTTAGTACTTCAAAAGCCAGTAGTCAAATGAAACTTGGGCTGATTTTCACAAGGATGGCAAAAGGCTCATTCTTAGCACAGATTTTTGTTGTCAATAAAAAACATATAAGACTTTCTTAGAAATAAACAGACAGCGTATTTTCGTCAGCCCTGAATGGGATAGTGAAACCATTTTGGCTGTAATATTAACAGGGAAAGGGAAAAAACTCAGCAACAATCAGATAAAAATCCAAACACCGTCAAACCAAGCAAACCCCTGCTCATATGGGAAGAAAGGCAGGGAGAGCTGGGGTTGTTCAACCTGGAGAAGAGAAGGCTCCAAAGAGACCTTATTGTGACCTCATTACTTAAATGTGGCTTATAGGAAAGGAGACTTTTCTACCAGGGCCTGTAGTTACAGGACAAGAGGCAATGATTTTAAACTGAGAGAGAAGTAGATTTGTATTGGACTCAAGTAAGAAATTCTTCGCTGTGAGAGGTCTGAGACACTGGCAGAGGTTTCCCAGGGAATTGTGGGTGCCCCATCCCTGGAAGTGTTCAAGGCCAGGTGGGATGGGGCTCTGAGCAACCTGGTCTGGTGGAAGGTGTCCCTGCCCTTGACAGGGGTTTGGAACTGGATGATCTTTAAAAAGTCCCTTCCAGCCCAAACTGTTGTGTGATTTAACAGAAGGTTTAAGCTCAGAGAGTTCAGGAAAACTGTAAGCACCTAAAAACAGTATCCCAGAGTGGGAATTGTGCACTGCTGCTCACCATGGCAGTGCTACTTGCTTGGATGGTGCTCTCAGTGAGTCATTTGAGGTTTTACAGTCTGTTGCTGTTTGGTTCCATCTCAAATGAATAAATGAAAAGGGCAGCTTTATGGTGCTCCACTCTTCCTCATCCTTTTTTCTTCACCCTTTTCTATTGGGAAGTAGTGTATTTCTTGTCACTTCACAAGTAGAAGGATTTCATGGCATTTCCTTCCACTGAGGTATTTGATGAGCACGATAGATCACCACATCCCAGTGGTATGTCAGACAGAAGAGACAACACATGTATGAACTGTGCATGCTCTGTCATTCATAGACCAAGTTTGCTTGTAAACATGCATGCTCTCATGTCAGAATTTTTGTGTTAAAACCCCAGAACTACAGGTTAGCTAGGAAATTGTGATCATAAATGAAGAGATGTGATATGTATTTTTAACTCTTGAGTCTTCTCTCCCAGATCCCTCTCAAGTCATAGGGATAGCATTTCCTAAAACTGTTCCCCATCCTGGCAAGGAAAAGTGAGGCTTAACTGAAATTTTGTAATTTTAAAAGGATTGTAAATTTTTGGAAGGATTAAAAATTGGTTATATATTCTAGATTCATTCAGCTGAATTCTTCAACTAGGAAGTTTGCTGGTATTGAGGAAAGACTTCTGTTTCATACTTAAATAAACTGAATTTCTGTCTGGTCACCTCTTTAGTTATGCAATAGAAGAAAATGTTGTAATGTTAAGATTGCAGGTAGAGCTGTCCTTCATAGAAGTTGTGTTAATTTTAGCAATTAAGTTTTCTGGTGTAACATTTGTTTTATTAAACTGCAGTATGATACAAACTAATAATAATAATAATAATTCTCTGCAACTGCCCTTAATACTGCATTGATATTCTCCTTATTTTATAACAAAATAGTTCCCTAATCACATTCTGCTTTTTTTCTTTTAGCTTGTGAAGCTCTTACAGAATGGGAATATCTACCACCTGTTGGGCCTCGACCACCAAAGGGATTTGTAGGGCTAAAAAATGCTGGAGCCACTTGTTACATGAATTCTGTCATTCAGCAGCTGTACATGATTCCAGCCATCAGGAATGGGATTCTTGCCATTGAAGGCACAGGCAGTGACGTAGATGATGACATGTCTGGGGATGAAAAGCAGGACAACGAGGTAAATTTACGTATGTAGAATTGATTCTATGAACAAGGCTGGAGAAGGGACTGAAGCACAAGAGCTGTGGAGAGAGGCTGAGGGAGCTGGGGGTGTT
>JAWWEV010000001.1:112374891-112399486 GCA_035583235.1 Hafferia zeledoni
TTCTTTACTAAAGTAATTTGTAGGGAAGTGAACCCTTGCTTTTCATTTAGAATTTTAAAATAAACAAATAAGTAAGCCCCACAAATAGATATAAACTAAGTTAAAAGCTGCAGGAGTTCCCTAAGTTTTCATCCTGTATCCTGAAACAGTAAAATTGTCAAAAATTGTAACTTTGAGGAGTAGACAGTGAATTGCCTGGGTTTACACACCTGAAACTCACAAACAAAAAAAATGGCCTATAACTTAATGTAATATTTGTCATGACAATGTTTTTGTTTGGACTCTATTAAAATTCAGAAGATGAACCTTTTTGAACCTTTCTTGATCATCTTGATCTTTAATGTCTGCAGTAAGACACTTCCTATTCATATGATTCCCCTTACCTTCTCAGGCTGTTTTTGCTGTACCAGCAAAAGAATTTGCGTTAAGTTAAAGCTATACAGGCCTTGACAGTGTTTTGTCTCACAAGGTATTTGAGATACACCTGTAGAGGTGATTTGGTTGTCTTAAGTGTTTGAAGCTGACAGTGGAATTGCCTGTGCATTTCTTGAGTATTTCAGCCTGTCTGTTACTGGTGAAAAAGCCCAGTTAAAAGATTCTGGCATTGAGGGATGGGAGTCTGTACATCTGTCTTACTTTGTGTAAGATACAGAATACCAGCTAGGTGCTGGTATTCTGGAGCCTGTATGAATCCCATACCTTTAATCAGTCACCTTTTCTGCCACAGTAGAGTATAAACTTAATAAATACATGATACATTCAGTGACTAATCTTAAAACATTTCTCTTTCCATAGGCTTATGATAACTTAAGTTTAAGTGATCACTTACTGAGAGCGGTACTGAATCTGCTAAGAAGGGAAGTCTCTGAGCACGGGCGTCACTTGCAGCAGTATTTCAACCTGTTTGTGATGTATGCCAATCTAGGTAAGCCATGGCACACTCTGGTTGTTTATTAATGATCCAGTTACAGAGGTAACAGCAGGAGAATCCGGTTTTCCATCCTCAGGCAGATTGTTAGCATTGTATGTCTTATACATGCTCCCCAGAGCATCTGTGTTCCTCCAGTTTGGAGTTTGAGGCTTCAGTCTTCCTGCCATCCTTGGGAGATAAACATGAGAAGCTTGGAGCAATAAGACACTGTCCTTCTGAGAGAGGGTGAGGGTGAAATTTCATAAAAGGCTGGACTGTTGCTGTTTATCAGCTCATGCAGAAGTTCTAAATGTCTGTTGGATTACTTTGTAGCTGAGTGTTCAGCAAGTGTATCAGTCCAAACGGAGTTACTCCAGTGTTTCCACATAGGATTGCCACAAGCACAGATCAATTTCTAGAAGCTCTTCCAAGTGGGTAGGCAATTTAAAAGGAATTTGATTTCCTATCTGTAAAATTAATCTAGACAATTGTGTTAATTTAATTACACCTGTAATGTCTGTTGCCTTCATATACTTTGTCTACCAAAGCATTCTCTGTCAGCCAAATTTCACCATAAGCCCCAGAGTAGACTTAATGTCATTACAGAGAAAACAGATGCAGTTCTTCTGCTCTGCCTTCTCTTTTCTTCTTTACTGGCTTTTCGTAGTCAGTGCCATTGAGGCCTCTGAGTGGGAGAGCACTCTGAAGCCAGGGAAAATATAACTGTATTTGTGGGTTTGATCATTATCACAATCTACTTGCAAAGATAAACCTGGAACTCAGCAGCTGTTCTTGTCTTACTGCGGTCACCTGAAGGCTCTTGTGTGGATGTACAGCTCATTCAGCAAAAGCCACAGTAACATCATTCCTCCAGCACCCCAAGTTATCTGGAAAAGATCAGGTTGTCTGACATTTTGAGAAATCAAATAGTCTATTGTTCACATCAAGGCAAGTGAGTTCTACAAAGGTTGTAACTACAAAACTATCTAACTTAAATAAAAAAAATACCATGAAAAAAATTCTCAGATTGCTCCTTCTTATCAGAAAGATGGAAGGTAAGGTGTAGTTGTATTTCAGAATAAGAAAAAACTTGGAAATGTATGAAAAATTGTGACCTTTAAGCAAAATAAGAAACCGAATACAAAATCAGAAGGGACAGTAAATTTCCTTGTAAGTACTTGTGCAGTCTGTGCCAGGTGTTCTTGCTGTTAAACTATGTGTATGTTTGAATTTTTTTGGTGGGTTCAGTTTTTGGTTCGTTTTGGAGGTTTTCTCATTGATTTTGCTTTTTTACACTTATTGCAGAGTATGGCACAGTTACAAATGTCACACATTTCTAATTGGTCTATCTAGGACATGATAGAAAAATAACAAAATACACTGTGGGGGATGTTCATCCTACCCTGGACCTCACAATAAAAGGATTAATTTACTGTCCAAAAGGCTTCCCTGAGGTTTTGCTGTTAACACAGACTCTACTAGTGAGTTACTTAAGTGCTAATGAGCACTTTGAAGAAATTGTAGTAATTTACAACTCTCCTTCAATGTGATTTTTCAGCTAAACATACTTTTCTTGTGCATCATTATTGATTTCATTTTTTTTTTCCTCAGAAAGTATAAATGGTTGTTTAATAAAACCTAGGAAACCGAAATGGTTATTTTTATTTTAAAAAATTTTAAAAATAAAATATTGGCAGTGCCAGAAACAAGGTGTGTTTTTTTTCTCCCCACCCCATAAAGGTGTAGCAGAGAAGACACAGCTTCTGAAACTAAATGTTCCTGCAACCTTCATGCTGGTGGCTCTGGATGAAGGTCCAGGCCCTCCCATTAAGTACCAGTATGCTGAGCTGGGCAAGCTGTACACGGTGGTGTCACAGCTGATCCGCTGCTGCAACGTGTCCTCCAGGATGCAATCTTCTATCAATGGTACAGTGGAGCTTCACTTTTCCTTAGATTAACTGGCTCTATCAGTAAATGTCTTTTTGTGCATGTTTAGCTATTATTTGTAAAGTGGATTAGCTGGAAAAATGTTTTCCTTTTGTGTTTAGCAACTCTTTCATTTAAGGACAGAAATCTGTTTGTCATAAGCAGAACTGGTTTGCTGTACTAAAAACCCCAAGACAGAAATCTGTTCTGTATTTTATGCTGCTGGTTTATTCCTTAAAGATACAGGAAAGGAACTGACTAGTAAAGCAGGGGGTTGTTGATTACAAAATAATAATGGTTTTAGAATAGTTTAAGCGCATTGGAAAGAGTTGATACTTTTATTCTGAGTAAGCAATTAAAATTATGTTATGAAAGTAATCAGTACAGGAAGTCCAGAAGGTAATCTGTACCCTTGCAGGCTCTGAGATAGCTCATAATGCTTATCAGGGAGATGTGGTGGGTAACTCCTGAATAGGATTTGGTGCTTGTTCACACTCAAGCTGACAAACAGAAGCCAGCACTTCAGTTTATAAAAGATAAAGAATCAGCTAGAAATTGATTAACCACATTGTAAATCATTAATATCTCCAGTAGCTGAATAGAGTACAATTATTTTTGAGAAATGGTGACAGAACATTGGGCCATGTGGACTTTATAGTCTGTGTATGTACACGTTCTGTTAAACATATTTTAGAAAACCTAATTAGAAATCTGTAGAGAAGCTGTTTAATGGCAAACTCATTACAGCTTGATGTGTCAGGCTATAAAGTCAATAGGCTAGAATGTGCTATAGTAAGATTAATGAACTGAAAATTTTACTGTGCTATAATAAGCTTGAGAATCATTTGGCAGTTTTGATTGGGCTTGTTTCCAGAGCGTTACTTGAAGCTTACACTGGAAAGATATTCCACCTATGAAAAATAATTGTATATTCACTGTATTCATAATATTGTGCTAAAAAAATTTACTTTGTCTGAACACTACTCTGACTACTAATTATGATTACTATTTGCAGAATAAAGTTTTGTTTTGCTTTAGCATATTAAGCTAGAAAAGTTTTCCCTTGGTCTTCTGGGCATCTTCAAAAAACAACTCAAACCACTGCAAATTTAGAAACATCAGGAGCAAATCAGCAGTCTTTCCTTACACAAAATGAAACTTTCTAAATAAAATGCATTAATTTTTATATTTTATATGTATTTTAAAATATTTTATAAGTATATTTCTTCTGTACACTCCAGAGATACAGGTGGGACTGTTCTGATATAAATATTCCTTTGAACACTTTCACACTGTCTTGTGGAGTAAATAGATGTTGTGTTCTTAAAATATGACAGAATTGGGCTGTGTTACACAAGCAGTGAAGCAGATAAATTCAGGAGATAAGAGGATTTCACTGAGGAAACTCAGTGATTTCTCCTCTTGCATATGAACATTTCTCCAGCTGTTCTGCTTTGATTGTCTCTGCATAATCTTATCAAACAGGGAGAAGCAGCTCCCTCGGGCATAAAGTGTCAAGCTGCACAATCATGAAAATTAGTTATTTCATACCAAAGTTCTTTCAAAGAAAGTCAGCTGCTGGGGGCAGATTTGCATTTTTGTTTTGCTCCATCTATTGTTTTTTGATGAGTTACAGCAATTTATATTTTGGAGTGACTAAACTGGAAGTACTTCAGTACCTTTTAATCTGTAATAACGGTTTGTTCCAGGTAATCACCCACTTGCCAACCCTTTTGGTGATCCTAATTTATCTCAGCCTATAATGGCACTTCAGCAGAATGTAGCAGACATTCTGTTTGTGAGAACTAGTTATGTGAAGAAAATCATTGAAGACTGCAGCAACTCTGAAGAGACCATCAAGTTGCTTCGTTTCTGCTGTTGGGAGAATCCTCAGTTCTCCTCCACAGTCCTCAGTGAACTACTTTGGCAGGTAACAACAGAAAGCCAGGAGAAAGATGAGAATATAAATGTGTATGATGCAAAATTCTGTACTTGTGTATGAGTGTTGTGTCAAATACTGAACAAGTGCTTGATAAATGAACATTGCTTGAGATGGCACCCTCTGTCAGTGCTGACACTCTTGGGTCTGTACATCATGTTGGAGTACTAAGAGAAGTCCTTTTTTGAGTAGGAAAGCAATCAACCTTTAACGAGTCAGGAGTGCTCTGTTAAGGGTGGAAAGGAGGCTCTGGTGGTCTTCATGTATTCCAAGAGCATCTCCTAAAGGCTTTCTGTCACTGTCCATAAAAGAGCTTCTTAATTACATGGAAAGTTAGAAAAATGTCTTAAGATCTCCCTTGTATTTATTTCAAGTATGTTCTTGCGGTTCTTTTATACAAGTTTTCAGAACATACTTGGCTTCAGACTCAGCAAAGAATCTTTGGGTCTGTCTTGCTTTTCCTTTCTAATCTTTGTAAGATCAGTCACCCTTTTCCACTCCAATTTTTGACTTGTGTTAGCACATCTTTATATATGCCCATTTTTTTTCATGTAAACCACATTTTTCTGTGTCCTTTTGTTTGGCACTTGAAAAATCATAATAAAAATTACTGATATTTTGCCAGCCTTATATTTTACATTTTAGGATAACCTTTGAAGATAACCTATGAGCACATTGCCTAAAAGTAGCAATACCAGTGAAAAGTGCCATTTTGTAGTTTCATTTTTTTAAAGGTATTTTTAAAGGTAGTTTCTTCAGCATCTCATTCTTGGGGCTTCAGATCAGCTGTGTTTGAAAGCCATGAGGAAACATTTTGTCCTTTACATAATTTATTTAAAAGCAAAACAAAAATTGAACAAAATCACAACCCCCAAAATTCCTACCACAATCAATACTTTTTAGAAAAGAAGTCTTGAATCTTGTAATATCCTTTAAATTACAGAAGACTTTACTTCAAATGAGTTGTGTTCTTGTGCTGCACCATGTACATTGCAGTGATTCAAGGAGTGCTTTCTTATGTACTCTACATTTGCACTTTCAGGTTGCATATTCATACACGTATGAGCTTCGACCTTATTTGGATTTGCTTCTGCAAATCCTGTTAATTGAGGACTCTTGGCAAACTCACAGGTCAGTATTTGCCTGTCTGTTTATAATTCCATATTGTTTTGTACAGATTGTTTTTCTAGTGGTTCTGTTGCTAATCCTTTGAAGAGGTTTGTTTTAAATAGATCCTAAATCAAAACACTCAAATAAAGCATTTTTTTCTTGTTTTTATATGAAATTTTGGGATAAGTACAATTTTTGACCTTCCTTACTATTGAGAAATTTGCTACTTATTCTTATAAAGCCAAGATTTTTGACATAGAAGACAGTGTGCAGTTTAGGCTGAACTTACTGGTGTTTCCTCTGAAGTGCTTGGGTGGGTTCTGAGAAACATCCCCTTTGGAGGGTCAGTGATATCCTGGTCCTGCTGAGGAGCACATCAGTTCTGGGAATGATACCAAGGCATGCATAATGTCTGAATGTGGGAGAAAAGTGCATTTCATGCAGAAGTGTTCTCTGTGTGATCACGTTTCAACAGAATTTTAACTTCAACATATTATATATCAATCAGTTTAAAACCTACTTTCTATATGTCTACAGAATAAAGCTTTTCAAAGGTGAGATTAAAAACATATAATTATTGAAAATACTGGCTATTTGTGAAAATAATCAATTTTTCAAAAGTTTTATATAAAAGCAGTAGATAACACAGAATAAATGTCATCAACATGCTGCCTGTCCGTATTTAAAAATGCCATTCTTGCATAATAAATGGTTATAGGTAGTATTGGATTTACTAAATCATTTACAACTATGGACATTTAAGATACTGGGAGTAAGAGACCCTTGCTGTGTGCAGGTGTGGGAGTGGCTCCTGCCCCTCACTCTGGCAGTGGCTGATCTTCCAGGATGTTCAGTTGCCTGACCTTCGTTTAGAAGGGACCCAGAGGGAGTGGTGGTTTGGCTTAACCACACTCCAAAATAGGACAGCTGAGTTGTAGGGATTTCTTTTTTTGCTTTAGAGGAATTACAGTTTAGGAAAGTGACAGAAATACCCTTTACACAGGCTCTCCAGTTTTGCAAATGTATGTGTTTGTAATGCATATGTAATGCAGTTTGCTTGTATGCCTGGTAAACAAATACTTCTGTAAGATGTGTCTGACTCCACAGAATGCTGGAGGGTGGGCATCTCTAGCAGATAGGAAGTAAAATAGTGTATTTTTAGGGTTGAACTGCAGAAGTGAGTAAATGGTTGTTGTGGATAATGCTGCATTTGAAATAACAGGGTATGAAGGGGATTGGATGTTGTGGTGTGGCTTCCCTGGAGAAGGACATCACTCCACACTCAAGGTTGCAGTCTCAGCAGGAGCACTGCTGTATGGAATTGTGTTAGGCTTCAGCAGAGGGGCAGCTGCAGACATCCACTGGTTATGTCCTGTTCTTGGGTTTGCTGTGATAATTGGAGATTAAATGATCTTTGTCTTTCCTTTAAAAAATTAATTAAAAAATTAAACTAAAACAACAAACGACCACCAAACAGTGAAACTGTCCCTAGTAAATGATGACCTGTAACTCCTGGAAAACAAACATCATCTGACCTCAGGCAGTGTCTGTCCCTCAGTGCTCCTGTCCTCTGGTACTGCCAGATTGCTGCTACTGTTCCTTGGCATCAGACCCACTCTCCTAAATTTCTCTTGATGTGACAAGATCAAGTGCTGAGTTTGGGATAATAATGTTCCCAGTTCTATTAATTTATAAAGGCTGAAGTCAAGCTAATTGTTGCTTTGTGGATGGAGCCTGGGCTGGTGGCTGCCTGCAGGCTCTTCACTGCCTGTGCCAGGCTGTGAGGGAAGGGGGCAGTTGCTTTTCCAACCATCAATGTAGGTGTTTGAGACTTTTATCCCCAAGCCAAAAATATGTCAGTTCTCAGTTTTTGCACAGTTTCAAGGTCGCAGTTAATTCCTCTGCCCCTTGTCTGAGAGCAGAAGGCACCAAAACTGGGCTTAGCTCCAGAAAATGCCCCAGTCCCCTAACCCCATGCACAAATATGTACTGGTTCCTCTTCATGGAAAAGGTGCATTTTGAGAAATGTAACTACGTGTAAGTAACATTCTGTTGAGGATTTAACTGTTCCACTTCTGTAAGGACCTATTGGGTTAACGGGGCTATTTGGTAACTGCAGTAGATAATGTTAAATTAAGTAATAAAAATTAACCAGGGACGGTTGCTTACTGTGATTAGAATTAATAATATTGTTATGTATCTGGTTCAGTTAGTTTAAATACTACCAAACATGCTAAAAATATAAGTTATATATATGATATGTCAAGTTTGTTTTCTGATTTAAAGAAAAACCTCTTGACTAACAGCAGAAGTCAGAACACAAGGCATCCTGTTTATAAATACATTCTAAGTGGAACCTAAATTCACATACTAAAACTCTTTAACACCTCAAGTTTTGTTGTTGTTGTTTGGTTTGTTTTTTGTAGGATTCACAATGCACTTAAGGGAATCCCAGATGACAGGGATGGACTCTTTGACACCATTCAGCGCTCGAAGAATCATTATCAGAAAAGAGCTTACCAGTGTATAAAGTGCATGGTGGCTCTCTTCAGCAACTGTCCTGTAGCTTACCAGATCCTTCAGGTGATACCTTGCATTCTGTTTCTTGCTGCTTTTTTATCCCAGTTCTGTGTTTAAAAACTAAAAAAATACTATTACTCAGTTTTTATCACCTTGGTGAAATTACAACTTCCAGGTACAACTCATTTGAGCCTTCTTGTGTCAGAAGGTCAGTATATGTGACTGAAAGCAATTTGGTTAAATTCACACTCGTGGTTCTGTGATGCAGCTGCAAGTCCACAGACTTCATTTCAAATTTGAAGTTTTCTTTGTGCAAAAAAGGAGATTTGGGATCTCTTTTAAAACAGCAGCAGATGGGTTGGTGGCCTGTTCTCTAATAGCTGATATATAGGAAAGGGAAATTACTCTATTTTCAAGATGAAAGGAAATAATTCTGAATTGTTAATTTTCCATCTTCAGAGCAATGGAGATTTGAAGAGAAAATGGACCTGGGCAGTGGAGTGGCTTGGAGATGAGCTTGAGCGCCGACCATACACTGGCAATCCTCAGTACACCTACAACAACTGGTCTCCACCCATACAGAGCAATGAAACATCAAATGGCTACTTCCTAGAGAGGTCACACAGTGCTAGAATGACTCTTGCAAAGGCTTGTGAACTCTGCCCAGAGGAGGTAAAGAATTAATTTGACTTCAGTAAAAAATTTGAGTAAAGTGCTTCAGTAAATAATTAACCTTAGCAACAGTCTCTGGTCATTAAAGGTAATGCATTTCATGAGTATTTTATAAACACAGTTTTTTATTTTTGTTTTCATTTGCATACTCCTGTGTGTTTTCCAGCTTTTAGTACTGTTTTGGTAGGCATCTGTCACTTAGGGAATTGGCAGCACAGAACTGAAATTGACCACTTAAAGTAGATTATGTCTGTATTTCCAGTGATGTGTGACAGGAGAATTGTATTTAGTACAATACAAACTATAGGTGACACCCTGGAGTGGAATTTTTCTCAAAGCATGTCTGAAACAACCACTTCCATGTAGATTGGTTCTGGATAGAATAATAGTAATATGTTTTACGTGTGTAAATTAAATGTTTTTTCAAACTTCAGGAACCAGATGATCCTGATGCCCCAGATGAACATGAGTCTTCTCCACCTGAAGATGCCCCACTGTATCCCCATTCACCTGGTTCCCAGTACCAACAGGTAAAAGCTCTGAGTTGAACCATTTATTCAGAGTTTCAGGTTTGGGTTTTTTAGCATTTATGGTAACTTAAATTACAGGCATGTAGCCAGAAACATATTGTTGTCAAGTATCACACTTGGAGGAATAAAGGTACACCTCCATTTTGCCAGCAGCAGTTTCACCATCAGAGCTTCAGGGGAGAATTTTATGAGATCAGGGATTAATCAGTTACAGAAAGAGCAGAGGGACTGATGTCATCACAGTGACTGAATGTGGTTCTGTCATATTTATTGACACTGATATATTTAGTGAGTTGCTTTCTTGTTTTCAAATATAAAATCAGGCCTCAAGGCCTGAATATATGGATATATGAATATATGGATATATGGAAGGCTTTTGGAAAAAAAGCAGATGCCTTTGTGCTGTGAACACTGATCTCTAAATCTTAAGTACATAATAAAATCTGTATCTCTTCTTACATTAAATTCCTGCTGTGTTAATATTTTCCAGTGGAAAGTCAGATCTGAAAGAAATCATAACTAGGGGGTTTTTTTAACTGAATTGACTAGTTACTAGATCCCTCAGTTAGTTGCCATTTTTTGTTCCAATTAATTTTATATAGTCCAAATCTGCTAATTTAATTTCCTTTCCTGCCCAAATCCATTTTCCCCTCCATCTTGCTTTCCTTACTTGATGTTCTCAGCAGAGCAGTTGGTAAGTCATGCAGATTTTCCCACTCCTTTCTGAGCTCCCAAGTTCAGACACATTCTATAACTTCACCATTACCCGTGTGATGTGTTCACTTTCTTGCAAGAGAGCATTTCTCACTAACACACACAATCCTGGTTTCTCCACACACTCTGCAAAGCAGTAGATAAATGAGGTGTTTTTGTTGGCCAGATCTGTGTATGACTCTTCAAACTGGGACAGAGCATCTGCAGAAAACTGCTGGTCTAGATTTCATTCAGTTCTGTAACACTGAAAAATTGAAGTGTGCTCCATAAGTGCAGGTGTGATTTTCCCATTGTTCTAGGAAATAAATCAGACTGGTTGAATCTGTTAATAAAATGTGTGCACAGTTGAACGTGGCAGCACATGGGCAACCTCTTCTCCTTTTTTTTCTTTCTTGCTGCTTTTGCTTTGCATGTAACTGTTTGTTATTCAAAAGCTGAAATTACTATTTCAACTGATCTTGTATCTTTACAAGTTGGGTGTTTTTTTACCTTCTATGTAAATCAGAAAGGTAAGTGAAAGGTGTGGATCAGGAATGAAAGAGCTCAGATGTGTGTTCATACAGAAGAGGTTGGGTGTGCCTGAGGATCCTGTTCAGGCCTGAATGGAAAGGGGCACAGCAGCGAGTGAGAAACAGCCCCAAGTTGTGAAGCCCCTTTAAAATGTTGCTGCTCTCTTGCAGAATAACCACGTGCATGGACAGCCATACACGGGCCCGGCAGCACATCACATGAACAACCCTCAGCGAACTGGCCAACGAGCACAAGAAAACTACGAAGGCAGTGAAGAAGTTTCCCCGCCTCAGACAAAAGATTAGTGAAATGCACATAATCAATTAACTTGCTCCATCAAGACTGTGCACCCAGGCCTTACAGTCCAACCTTTCTCTGTGTCTGGCTAATATTTAAAACTAGAAAAACTATTCCTAATCAACATGGAGTGGAGAGTCTATTCACTGTCTTATCTGCAGAAAATTGCTGTCAATATATAACCCGCCTGCAGTGGAAAGTGTATAGTGTTTTGTAATAAATGGCCTGATGCTAATGTGTAAATGGCAAAGGTGTATATAGTATATTAATGTTTGACTGTTAATTCTTGAGCAAGAAACATTTTTTTTTTGTCTTGATGAGACTCACAGATCTACAAAAAGAAAAAAATAATTTCTTGATATATCTGCTGCGCTCTGCAACCAGTGTTGCCTGCCTCATGGCAGTTGGATCAACTCCTTTACAAAAAAGCCTATCCATGTCAACCACAAAAATAGTTTCATGTTAATTCTTTGCCACTGGAGTCGATTTTACTATGAGCAACGTAATGGCTGGTAACCTTTTAATTATTTGGTTGATGTGGAAAATTGGTGATGTAACATTGTTTCTAGATCTTTTTTCATTGCCTTTTTCATTCTGGTATTAGGTTAATCACTTTGAAGCTATAGTTATGCTGTAACATTTAGCATGGCTTCACACCAAGTTAGTGTAGCCAATGAGGGGAAAAAAAAACAAAAACAAAAACAAACGTGACAGCAGTTGTCCCAATGTGACAACTGTATTGCTCAGAACCTTTTCTTCTTACACCTAGACTTTAAAATGGGGAGGGAAAATGTGACAAACAAGTGGTTTTCAGTTTCACATATGTTCCTCACATCTGATGTTTGACAGTTCTCTCTCTGGGTGGGATAAAGAACACTTAGTTTTCAGTAATAGGAATTTAAAAGATTTAAAACAAATATGCAAAAATTTGCTATGCCAGGATGCCTGGAGCATAATAGACTGTATTTGGTGTGCTTGTTTTGTTTCTTTGGTAGAGCTTATTAGATAAACTTCTAACACTTTCCTTCTACTGCATCCCAGTGAAGTGGAAGTCAACAAAATCACAGAGTACTTGTGAGTGCCACTGCACCAAGTTAACTTGCTGGTTTTCTGCTCGTTCACAGTTCTACTTGAAAGCGAGAATTGTCTTAGCTCTTTATCCATTATAAAGAAAATCTTAACATTAGAAGCAGGGTTTAAATATAAAAGAAACTACTGGTTAGTCAAATACAATTCTGAGGTATCTCTATTCCAGAATAAACATTTGTTTAAAGACTTAAAGAAACGCATCAGTAAATACTGTATTTAAATGAAAATTGGTAACTTGAATGTGTGTAATTTTTTTGGAACCTGTCTAAAAACCAAATACCCCTGCAAAACAGATACAGCCCACCCTATACTATTTAAATATTTTGCTGTTTTATTTTATAGAAATTATTTTGCTGAATTCACAAATAGATTTGATTTAAGAAGAATGTTTTGTCCTGTGGTGTGTGTTGTTTTTTGGGGTTTTGTTTTTTAATGGACTGCACAGAAAGGTGAATTCTGTGCAGTGGCACTATGCTGAATTCTGGAACAACAGTCACATTGAGATTCTGTGCACAAAAGAAAAACAACAATTGGCCCTTAAGAATAAAACAATTAGGACAATTACACTGTAAAAGTTTCTTAATGTGATTTATCTTGTACTTTTTGTATGTTTTTATATATACATATATATATTTAAGAGCACAAGCTTGATGGTGTTTTTTACAAATGAGTTGATAGAAACAAAGCTGCTTATCAAATTAAAGGTCTGTAGTTTTGAAATGAACAATGGCAAATCCAGTTGCAAGTGCATTCTTAGGCATTTAGTGTAACAAGGGAGGGACACAGAAGATTTTTGAATATGCTGTGTGGCGATGATCACTTTTATGCTTCCATGTTTTTCCTAGTGCTCCAGTTATTTCCAATTTTTTCATAGATTTTTGGTAACACCATTTTACCTGGACTTCAGAAATTTGAATAAAGTGTTCCCATTTGTGTTTGGGGATGCTTGTTGGAGGTTTTAACTAAAAAAAATTCTACCCTGAGTTCTCAAGTTGAAATAATTCATATTTATTTGGACCAGTAATTGTTAAACAAGCTATCTCAGAGGCAATTATTATGTATTTTTTACTATATAGGTAAAATATATAATGTGCTAGTTCAGCCTTGCCAAACGTGTTTGCTTTTAATAGTGCAATGATTGTAGAGACATGTCAAACCTGTGACACTTTAAGGCTGTGGCTCCTTCAGCCATCCCCTCCCCTGTCCCTGAGCTGGGAATGGCTGCACTGGCACTTGTTTTTCAGGCAGCAAATTGGGAATATTGTGCATCTTTGTGACATGAAGAAGGATAAACCTGTCCTGTTTGCTGCTGCAGCTGCTGCTTTTAGACAGGTGTAAGGTGCAATGTTTTCTTCACTCTGGGCAAAACAATTTTGAATTGTACTTAAATACTGTCAAAGCAAAATGTTTGATATGCATGTTCCTGTTGCAGCATTTTGGCAGGTGGTTTTCAGGCGATACACCTGGTGATACCTCGTTGGTGATGGCACACACTTTAAAGCAGTCGTCCTCAAAGTGCCTAAAGATTAATTCCCCATCACTGATTTCAGTCCTGTTTTTCTGTTTAGAACAATTTCTAGGGAATCTCTGGTCTTCCATAAAACGAGCCAATAAATAGTAAAGCAATTCCTCGTGTTCCTGGCAGTGTAACGTGGGATACAATGAAACTGAAAACCCATAGATGATGTTAAACGGGGTTTGATGTGTAGTTTGACCTCGGGGGAAATCCATAACCTTACTACACAGAATTTCTCCCTCTTGTACATTTGGATTGTGGTTGTTTAGTGACTAAAATAAGCTTTTTAACACCTGCTGCTGTCAGTGTTAAAAATAGTACAGCCATATATCAAAGGAATTCAGTCACTGGTGGTGTATCAGTAAATGTGCTGCGTTTCAGTCACAGAGTTGGACACCTGCACCTGTGTTACCCCTTTGACAACAAGGAGTTGGCTCAGGGTTCAGTCAGAGCTTGTTTGTCCTGCAGGACCTGATCTCGTGGTGATGGACAAGCAGAACAGGGCTCTGCTTGACTTGGAATTTTTCACATTATTCTCCCTGCTGACTACCAGCTATGAAAATTTGAGTTTTCTGTTTTTCAGGCTGGTGTATCTTGCTGAAATGGAGCCAGAAAGAAATTAAATTCCCCAATGACGTTTCTCTTTTTTTTTCAAAGGAAACTTCAGACAACATGAGAGATTTGTGTTACAATAATTGCTGTTATGCCTTCTCAGCCACTTTGTTGTGCCTAGCTTGTGTGTTTTAGCATATGTGTCATGAAAAAGCACTTACGGTTCCAAAACTTCCTATATATTTCCTGAGTTCCAGGAGAGAGTGAGATTAGCCATTCTGCCAAAGCTAAAATGGGCAAAAATTGGCTGCTGTAGCAATTTACTCCATTTTTGGTTTAAATAAATTTTGTCTACCTCTGAGTCTTTTGCCGTAAATGAATAGGTTGATAAACTGTGTCAGGGCAAAGTGGCTCAATGTTTTTGTTGGTGTGAGTTGCGGTTACTGGGCATTGCAGGGAGGCTTCCAGTGCAATGGATTTAACTTCAAATGAAAGCTGAAGACTGACTATAGAAATTAGGGGAACAAGTGGCTGGTTAGGGAATGTGCAGAGTAACAAATTAAGTGTTTAAATATCCGAGCTAAACCTTATTAGTCCACACTTGCAAATCCACATTGAAAGCAAATTCTTCCCAGTGATGAAAGATACACACCTGAATTTTTGGGATGGTGAGATGCTGATGCTGACCTCACATTTCTTAAGACAGGTAGGGGAGTCTCCCATTTGTGGCCCTTCTTCAGCACAGTGTAATCAGGACAACAGTAATTTTGGCTCCCCATCTTTTTCCTTTCCATGCCCTCCATCATGATACCACTTTTTTCACAACTATGAGGTCTTGGGAATAAAGTCCTGCCTTCTGTAGAGCTGGGCAGGACAGGCTTTCTGGGAGCAGTAGGAGCTGCCCTCTACCACCCAGGTGCTGCAGGAACAGAGCAAGGGGGGAGGAGCCCAGCTGCTTCCTCCTCCAGGGATTTCTGATCCTCTTCCAGGTGGTCTCACAGGGAGGACGACAGCAAGCACCTCTTTGAAGCTCAGTGCATGTTTTTTCCTGGCTTGCAGCTGGGATCAGAGTACCCTGGAGCAGTGACAGCTGTGTGTGCCCTCCGTGCCATTCCAGGGTGTCCATGTCCCTCCTTGCCTTCTCATGGTCTTTGGGGATTGTTGTGCCAGTCACCGACACTGAGACTTGCCCTCCATTCCGGACTGGACAGCTCTGCTGTGCTGGAAGGGCTTTAACCCAACCCCAGCACTGCCACTTGTCACACTGTGGAGCTCTGTAAGGTTTATACCATAAATGCCCTTTTATTTCCAGGACAGGTCCCTTGGGGTGACTGTTTTAAAGTAGCCACTCCTTTGTCCTTTTCTAGCAGAGCAAGTGCTCAGTCCCACCCCTGCAGGGGGTGTGAGGGTAGGCTGGTGGTGGAAGTGTGTTCACATAGTTTCCAGCTGTTAAATTCAAAGATCCTCATCCTGTAATCTGATGTTCTGATGCAAGTTGTGGATCCCTGGATTTCAACAGTATTGGTGTGGATTCCGTTGATTTCAGAGTGAAAGTTGGTGACGTGTCACCAAGGTCAGGCTGGATCAGTCAGTGGGTGGCACAAAAGACAGATCTCTTGTTTGCAGTCAGTGAAGTCAAAACAAGCATGAGGGAACCAGTTTCTGAAGGAGAAAAACACTCTCCTGAATAAGGGCTAACTTTACATTGGATTTTTAAATACCCAACTCTGTATTTTTAGCTTTAGAATTCCTTAAAGCCACTTTTTGATAATAAAACTGACCTACAGGCTGTTTCCTTGGAAGAATTTAATATAGCCTTAATCACGTCAGCACAATTCTGAAATGACAGGGTCATTCTTCAGTGGTCAAAATAATGTGCAAAAAATGTCTCCTAGTCTTTAACCATGAGCTAACCTTGAGGAATGGAAATAAGAAAAAAAGGGTCTACGAATCCATCCAAAATCTAATCATAGAAAAACAAGATCATTCCCTTCTTCTCTGTCTCTGTACTATTCAAAATGTCTGATAGTGTTAATTTTAATTTTTATTCTTACTTTGCAACAGTTATACCATAACTTGGTTTATATTGCCCAAAGTGGTGTCAGCTGCTCTGTCTGCAGCTCCCTGATGCGTTTGCAGTGAGGGCCCTTTTAGTCCTTACCAGAGCAAAGTCTTTCATTGTTTGGGGTTTTCCCCAAACCCACATTTCCGTTGTTGTGATGTCCTGTTGTTTCCATACAATGCCCAGGGCTGGATGAATGCTTTCCAAGTGTGGTTTCACCTGAGCCATTAAGTGAGCAGTTCTGTTCCTTTGCGTAGTGATACCTCTGTAGGTGCAGCTTTTAAAGGTATCCGCCTTTTTTTGTAGCTTTATTTATTGAAATGCTGCTCAGTTCTTGCCCCTCCGCCCCTGAATTCCTGTCCATCATTTCTTGTGATTCCTTCTTACAGAGTTTTTCACTCTGGATTGCAAGGATCATTTTTATATTTAATATTTTTGTATTTTCTTGGAATCAGATCCCTTCACTTGCCATGATGTTGTTTACCTCCTTTTTTTACCTACACCTGCTGTTTGTTGCTGCAGAACAAACCATGTTTGCCAGGCAGCCTCCAGAGCAGAACCTTCTCCAGTGCAGTAGCAGCAGCCTTGGCCAGGTGGGCTTTCTCATCTCTGAAATCTTCTCATAACTTACGTGGGATTGGATGGCAGCCAGGAATTCTAATAGCTTGTGGATTATTGGGATTCTTTGGTTGATTGATTGGTTGGGTTCCCCCTCCCCCCTTCATTTTCTATATTGAACAGTTGGTTTGTACAGGTGAATAAAACCAGTAGGTTTTGTTGGAATCTACTCTGGAAAAGAAGGCTGACTATACTTGATTGTATTTAAATATCTGGTAGGTGCTTTAAAGTCCTCAGAGGGTCTTCTGGAAGCAAATCCAAACACTTAGAAATGTGAAGACTGGGTCTTCAGGGTTTAATGATAGAAATTTATCAGCCTCCCCTGTGCATGATTAGGGACAGGTGAAATAGCAGAAATGGGAATATTTCCCTGAGGGGAGAGGTCATGCTGTGTGAAATCCCTGGGGAACTGGAATGGGCTTTTTCTGGCCCCACACACCACTGGCAGCAGCCTGTGAGCCCTCCCAGTAGGAATTGTCCTGACCCACGACATCCCTGGGCACCGAGGCGCTGATTCCTCACAAGAACTTCAGATTAAGTAGCATGTAAAGCATTTTCTATCCTTTTTCTCCTCTGAGATCTGTATCGAGTCAAATCCTCTGAGCAAATAAAGGCAGGGAGTGGCCTGAGTGAGGGGCTTCCCCAGCTGCCTCTGGGAATACTTTCTACCTCTTGATGTTCGTTGCCAGCTGATCTGCCGGGAGCGGCTCCAGCAGAGCCGGAGCTGCTCTGGGTGAGCCAACACAGGTGCACAAATACCTGGTGGGGCTGTTTGCTGGGCAGGCACGGGCAGTCCCTGCCTCCCCTGGGGATGCACAGGATCATTTGAGGGACCTGCGTTTGCATCAGAGTGGAGGAACTGGCGTTTTTCAGGTGGCACCACGTGGACTCACAGACACTTCTCACTCAGCCTCTCATGCTGCCTCAGTACCTGTGTGGAGTAGCATCAAATCTGTTCACAACTAATGCTCAAATAATGCAACTGCAGGGAGGGACTGGGGTTTCCAGCTGTGTTGGTGAGGGTTTAGAAAGGGAGGGATGTGGGAATGTGGAAAGCCAGGGTTCTGCAGATCAACCCAGGTGTTTATCTAGAATAAAAAAATGTTTCTGATTGCTGCTGTGGTTGTGTGTAAGACTGAAATGCTGAAAGAGAACTGTGTAACCCTCCCACTCCGAGTCTGAGAGAGACCTGGCATTGGCTTTCTGAACACTTCTGCAACCTGAACCAAAAACCTGCTGTGGGAATGTAGACTTACCATAGAGCTGTGGAAGAAAACTTCAATCGTGTCACTTCTCTCGGTCTTCAGAACAGTCAACATGGTTTTGATGTAGGTTTTAGATTATGTATATATAAATCTGATTGAAGTACCAACAGCAAACCATAAATAAAATGTGGACTTAATTGAAGAATGGGCTAGTGGAGGCCTCTTGTGTTGAATTTATTAAAATACAATCCAACAAAGTTGTTGATGGAGGAGACTCGCTGTGACAAAGACAGGGAAATAAAGCTGGGGTGTCCTCAAGATGGGAAAAGAGCCGGGTTTGCTGCTGCCTTTGAATTTATTGTAGCACCAAAGGACCAGCTCGACTGTGCTGTGGTGGCTGGAGAAGAGCTGGGAATGCTCCTGGGCGTCACCCCAGCTTTGTGCCTGCTGAGGCCCAAAGGCGTCTGTGAGTGGCGCTGCTCCCTCCTTGGTGTGAGGGGTTATTCCAGGGACAGGGTCCTCTCACATTCCAGGCCGGCAGAAGCTGATGCAGCTGCTGGAGAGCTGCTCCCACACTGTTTCCACAACATGCCCATTGCCCAGTTTGGCTCTGCCAGAGCAAGAGCCATCACCTAAAGGAATGTGAGGTGGGTGTAAACGAGCTGCTGGAAACCTCTGGTTCACTATGTTTGATCTTGCAGATTTGTAAATAAAAATGCAAAACAATGGCAAATTACTGGGAATTTGTAGTACTAAAATTAAAAAAACCTGTTTAAACAAGATGTCAGGGAATCGGGTAGCACAAGAGGTTCCACCTCAACATGAAGAATCCCTGAGGGTGGTGGAGCACTGGAACAGCTGCCCAGGGAGAGCCTGGAGTCTCCCTCTCTGGTGACATCCCAAACCCACCTGGACCCGTTCCTGTGTCACCTGCTCCAGCTGGCCCTGCCTTGGCAGGGGGGTTGGAGTGGAGGATCTCTGGAGGTCCCTTCCAACCCTGAGTTCTGACTGGAACAGCCGAGTTGGTGGGTCTGTTCAGTCAGTGTCACCCTCCTGAGGGCACATGTGTGTGAATTCTCTGGACATCCACATGTTAGCAAGAATGAGAATTCAGGATACACTCTGGATGTGTCCCAACAGGTCATTGCCAGCTGGGTGATTGCTGTAAACTTGGAGAAGAAAGCTTTGGGTGAAGGCAGCAAAAAGGTAAAATGACTCCCACCAATGTTTCTGTTCTCATATTTCTCTCTGAGAAATTGTTAATGCCACAGGACAAAAAAAGCCATTTTTAAATTAAACTTCTATGGAGGCTATAATGATTTATTGATCACCAGACTCCATGAAACCTTCTAGAATTTGGGCTCCTGTGGTTTTTACATTAGCTGAAAATACAGTCCAAAGCATTTCCCTCAGATTTGACAGATACTTTACCTGGTAACTTCAGCATAACAGCATCATTATCTTCCTGACAAAGCTTGTTTCCCTCTCTTCTTTTTTACAAAAACTCTGGATGGGTTGGATCTGACCTTTTTCTACCTCCCTCTGTTTCCTTGCATGTCCTTTTGCATTTCCTCCCTCCCTTCCACCAGGTGTGTAGCAGGTTGTGGGTCCTCCAGAATTGCTCCCCTTTGGATCTGTCGAGCGTGGGCAGTCGGGAGTGGGAGGTGGTGCTGTGGAAAGCCCTGGAGCAGGATCCTTTCCCATCTCCGGAGGAATTCCTGCTCCTGCCATGTGTGTCTCAGTGCAAGGTAGAAATGTTTGGGCTGCGGAGGTGTTGGAAGGGGATGATGATGTTAATGAGGAAGTTCTGTTACTGTGAAAGAGTTTGTGATACAAGTTCATGCTTAGGTAGCACTTGGTGTTTCAATACACCCTTAAAGAAAATGCTGTTTGGTCTTTCAGTAGGTGGGAATTTGAAGTCCTTTTAAAGGAAGACTTTTTAGTGCTTCACTGTTATGTATCTTTTCTTCTTTTTTCCTTTTTTTTTTTTTAATTTTATTGTTTTTTTATCAAACAAAGCCTTATACTGGAAATACCCTCTGAAATTTCTACATCAACACAACCTTTGCCTTGAAAACAGGGTTGGCTTCATTTCAAGATTTCTGAGGTCCTTGTAACTGTGCTAATCCTTACCTGAAGTTTTTTTATTATTATTTTAATAATAAGTATGGCTGTAATTTTTGAAGTTTGACTACTCATATAGTAGCTCATGTTGTCTGTGCAGCATTAGGGCTGGAAACTGAGACACTCATCCATGAAGTATCCTGGATATAAACTATGAAAGCAAATCAACTGTATTCTGACCTGCTGATCAGAACTGCTGGTTTGAGCAAGAGGTTCCTGGATATGACACATAATTAAAGTATAATTGCAACACACTAATGACTCCCATGGCAGGGGGGTTGGAATTAGATGATCCTTAAGGTTCCTTCCAACCCAAACCATCCTGTGGTTCTATCCCATGAGTTATGGGGGTAGGAGAAGCACAAGGCAATGGAAGGAGCTGTGTTTTCCATTGAGCACTGTTTGTGTTTACTTTGCTTATTTACATTCAAAAAGTGGGTTTGTGTTAAAGCTTCTTCAGCAGAGCTCAGACACCCACCCACCCCACCAGCCAAGGGGGTCCAGGAACGCTCCCTGCTGCTTTGCAGTGTCCCTGTCCTGATGAATTTCTGGTTTTGACTGCAAGATTCAGGAGCTTGAACCTCCTCCCTGATGCTGTTCAACCCTCACAGAGGCCAGGACTGACCTTCACTCCAGCCCCATCTTCCTTGTCCATTCAGTGCTTTCACAGATCCTCCCAGGCTGGAACAAGCTTGTTAGGGACTCAACAGTGTATTTTTATATGGTTTTTTTTTTTTATTCTTGTTGCATTGTTAGTTCTCTTAACCTCCTGTCAGGTAACCTGCTGGAGCTTAGATCAGACCTTCACTTTGGAAAATCTATTTCTGTTTACCTGACTTTTTCATTTTAGGCTGCCCTCTTTAGAGCCTCTGATTTTTCAGTCATTCACTTTATCCAATTTGCTCTTTCCTTCTATTTTTTATAAATTTTTAGCCCTGAGGGGCTGAGGGAGAGAATTTTTCCCCTGGAGAATGTTTGCCTTGTGTTAATTTTCAAACGTCACTGTGGCTTTTTTTAAATTCCATGTTCATTGCAGGAGTCTGAACAACACTGGAACTGGGTGGGTGTTCTTCAGTAAAAAGCTACAGCTCAAAGCCAGGTGGCATCAGTGTTTGAGAAGGACAAACAGCTGGAAAATTCTCCCCTGTGAAGGCTGTTCAGCTTATTCAGGGTGTCCTGAGGTGCTGTGGTAACATGGGCAGAACCACTGAAGACCTGCTGGGAACCTTTATTCTTTAAGAACAGCTGTCCTGTGCAAAGCCAACCCTTTGGAGGGGAATGAGGGAAAAGCCATGGGGTTTATTGCAAAGTGGCTTTATTCACTCAGCCTTTCTGAACTGGCCTTTGGAGGGAAAATGGTACAAATCTGTCAAAGCAGGTGGGGCTCAGCTTTCTGTGTGAGCACACCTAAAGGCTCCTGTTGGTCTGCAGCAGCTCTGGCAGGTTGTGTGATACCTTAAGCTCCTGAATTTGTGCTCAGAGGGAGCATCTTTGATTTTGTTGGAGCCTGATGATTCCAAAAGGAAGCCCAAACCTTACAGTGAATGGAGCTGAAACATTTCCTTTGTACAAATTGCTCCAAAGAAACACAGCAGATAAAAAAGGAAAACCATTATGTTAAGAGACTATGAACTTGGAAAACTGAGCACCATTTCAGCCAGATTCTTAAATTAAAACAAGTAACCAAGGGACTGCCTGATTGGTCTGTAATGCTTTGTCAGGCCCAAGCAACCACAGTGCAATCACCACACCAGGGCACAAGAGCATCCACACAAAGTGTTACTCCAGCCTGCAGGACCAGCCTATAAAGTGCTGGCTGAGAGAAGCTCCTTGCCCTTCAAGGCAAGGGGGGAAGAAACCTCTTCTCCCCTCACAACTCGAATATCATCCCTACTTCAGCCCCTCTGTAGCAGCAGACACCATGGACATCACACAAGTTGTGTTGGACAAATTTATTCTGTAACCTCCACAGAGGTTGTTTAGTTCTCCTAAACACACGGTTGGGGTGTTTAGTTCTCCTTCTCCTGCACAGTCTTTGTTCCCCTCAGCCTGCCTGTGCGACGGGCAGCGATGAGACCGACCTTGCGCCCGGCGGGAGCGTCTCTGCGGATGGTCGAGGGCTTCCCAATGTGCTGGTGGTTACCCCCTCCGAAGGGATGTTCTACAGGCTGTGGAGAGGGAAGGCAAGCCAGCAGTTTAACCACAGACACAAGTAAAGGATGTTCAACAGCAATAAACGTATTCAGGGGAACAAGGAGTTTAACTGCTTCGCTTTTCACGAGGCGCAGTGATTGTCTCGTCCCCTATCACACAAATCCTCTGAACTGCAAGGAAGGACAGGGGTAACACCAACTGCCAACACTCACGTTCATGGCCACACCACGGACACGTGGCCAGCAGTTCCTCTTCGCCTTGTACTTGTGGTAGGCCCTGCCAGCCTTCAGGATGGGCTTGTCGATACGGCCTCCGCCAGCAACGATTCCTGCAGGGAATTGCAGGGATGGTAACACCCAAATACACACAAGAATACTGTGACAACCCACCCTTAAGGGGAAGAAAGTGTTTAAGAATGAGACTAATCCCTAATAACAGTCAGGTTCTAAGACTGAGCTTCTGAAGACCAGTCTCAAGCAATCCCAGTTGGGTTCAAACCAGTAAGTTCCAGCCAACACCACCAGTGAGATCAGGCTCGAGCGACAGCCACACACTGAGGGCTCTGCCAGGGGACACACACTTCAATTCCTGCTTTCCAATTCACACACACAGGATTGAGTTTAGCAGTTTTTAAAGCACTGCCAGTTCTACTGCTTGAATTTCTTGGGCAACAGCTTTTCAAGTAAAGTATGAACTGAAAGAGTTTAGGGGACTACGAAGAACTGAGTTTAATACCTGCTTATTTTGTTATTTATTGTGTCAATTCTTCTAAAGTAACACACCAGATTACACTCTTTGGTGTCTTGTATGCAGAGGCAGGCAAGTGTCACCAGCAGCCATCTCAGCTGTCACCCAGGTGTACAACAAACTTGCTAAAGCCTCTGCTTTTTTGCAGTGCTATTGTCATTCCTTGTCAGACCTTCCAGAACACTCCACCAACCTGACACCACCTCCAGCACTCCCTGCAGGCTCACTCTGTACCAAAAGCATCAATGCCATTTTCCCCAGCAGTCCTTCCCAAGGACTGCAGGTTCTACAGGCTGAGCAATTCCACTACAACATTTACTTTTCTGTCCTCTCACCAGGTCAGACCACCTCCAAATTCAGGTCACCATTACCCAAAAGTAGGGCAGGCACAACACACAAGTCAGGCCCCTGAGCACAGACTGTACTGGGGTGTCTCTGGGTCCAGCCTGCACATGACACTGTTTTCCAGATGGTTATTACAAACTGGGGTCCTGTCTGAGAGGTTCCTTAGCAGTGACAAGCAGCTCAGTGACCAGAGACACTCACAGCTGTCACTCCTTACCAACAACAGCTCTGTTTGCAGAGGAGATCACTTTCTTGGAGCCAGAAGGCAGCTTCACTCTGGTCTTCTTTGTTTCAGGGTTGTGAGAGATGACAGTGGCGTAGTTCCCAGAGGCACGTGCCAGCTTGCCACGGTCACCGGGCTTCTCCTCCAGGCAGCACACGATGGTGCCTTCTGGCATGGTGCCCACGGGCAGGACATTCCCAATGTTCAGCTGAGCTGCAAGGAGCAATCAGAGCAGCCACAGCTTCATTTGTGTTCCTGGAGTCACAGTTCTGTTTAACCCAGGGCCGCTGTCTTGGTTTGAGCCAGCAAACTGCCAACTGCCCCAAGTACAGAGAGAAAAGCCTCTTTCTGCCCACCAAGGAAAGGAAGGAGGAGGACAGGGGAAAAAAAAACCTTCAAACTACATTTATGCTACCACCACATGTATTTTACAGAAAGAAAGAGAAAATTAGAAGAAAAGTACAATCACGTGCACACAAGTCAGAAACAACGAGAAACAATTCCCCACTTCCTAACAAACACACAAATTCTACTGTCTTAACTAAAAATTACTTTAAAAAACTTAGTCCCCAGGGAGACAAACCCAAGCAGAAAGAACCAGAACAACACATTTTACTTTCCTGAGATAACTGGTGAACCAGTGGTGGGCCTGGTCCTCCCCATCCCCCCTGGGACAGCATTGTACAAGAGGAAGGTTAAGAAGCGACTGCCTTAACCACTCCCACACTGGTTCCAACATCCCTGGAGATGATGTTGTAATATGGTATGGAATACAAAATTACTGGCTAGAAGAAGTCAGCTGTTAGCTCAGCCCAGCTCAAGTCACCTGACA
>JAWWEV010000001.1:112399586-112425660 GCA_035583235.1 Hafferia zeledoni
ATATGGTATGGAATACAAAATTACTGGCTAGAAGAAGTCAGCTGTTAGCTCAGCCCAGCTCAAGTCAGCTGACAGCTCCAGGCCTAGTCTGAACTTTAAAACCTAAATTTAGGCCCACCTAGGTGAACCCACAACATTCTCCACCCCTTACTCCATACCATATTACATCACTCATATCTTAAATCCATTTATTCGTGCACCTAAGCAGTCTCTGTTCTTTCTAGGATTGTTTTCCACCCCTTCATGTTGTAGCTAACAGTCTAGTAGGATGGAGTAGGTGTGTGTGGCTCGGCTTCGTGAACAAAGATTTGGGAAGGGCTCTCCCTACATGGGTGTGCCCTTCCAGCCTGTGCAGTGGATTTTTTAGGTGAGGTACAGCGTGCACAGAACTGGCCCCACTGTTTAAGTCCTCAGGTCCATCTGCCACGGCTGAGCGAGCTTGGACAGTGACAGGGAAGTCCTTGGGACTAGAACCTACAGCCCCCAGCACTTCCCAGGAGGTCTCCCATCCAAGCACTAACCGGGGCTGACCCTGCTGAGCTTCTGAGATCTGACGGGATCGGATGTCAGGGAGGCATTGAACTGCCAGGATGGAGTAGGTACTTCAGATGGGAACAAAGCAGTTCACTGGATGGTTCATGTCTTTCACTAGAGTTTCCATCTTCTTCTCAGGAGTCTCTGTTTCTACACTGGGGTTACGTGTGCAAGACAGCCCCTCGCATGGGAGGGTGGCACTGCACAGACCCTCCTCGGGGCAGCGGCTGGGGCACGTTTTGGGGTTTGACCTGCAACACCAATCCCTGAAACACCAATCCCACCTCCAGTGTGGAGAGAGGCGCACTGGGACACTCAGAGTGCTGGCCCTGCCCCGGCAGCCCCCCCAGACCCACCTTTCTTGCCACAGTACACGAACTGGCCGGTGTGGATGCCCTCGGCGGCGATGAAGAGCTCCGTGCGCTTCTTGAACCGGTACGGGTCGCGGAAGGCGATCTTGGCCAGCGGAGCGCCCCGGCCCGGGTCGTGGATGATGTCCTGTGGGAAGGCAGAGCTGCCTCAGAGCAGGACACAGCCTCTGCCAGGGGTTCTGCACAAATCATACTAGGAAAACTGGTCACCAGGACACCCCCACCCTTCCCAGGGGGATCTGGGATCCTCCCAACAGGAATGAGCTGAAGAGTCACATCTGTGAGGATGAAACCTCCAGGATCTGCATCACACCAGCACATTGGGGAAAAATTCCTCACTGGGAGGGTGGTGAGGCTCTGGATCACATTGCCCAGGGAAACTGTGGATGCCCCATCCCTGAAGTGTCCAAGGCCAGGTTGGACAGGGCTTGGAGCAGCCCAGTCTAGTGGAGGTGTCCCTGCTGTCCTAGGACAGCTCAGATGCTGCTGGTGTCCAGTACTGACAGTTTTTCCTGTTGTTTTCAACTCTGTTGGACAAAACCCCCCCCATACGCCATAACTTAAACCTCCCTACTTGCTTTCCATCACCAACTCCATTCTGGTGAGCGTGAATAAAGTTCTCTCTACAGCCTGAGCATGACTGTGCTCTAAAACGCTGAAGGGATGCTCAGAGCATCCAACCAGGTACCTGTGGCACAGTTTGCAGTCACTGACACCCAAAGAACACCCGCAGCACACCTGAACCCCTGCAGCAACCCCAAAGTACTGCCTTGCCCCCACTGCTCAACACTGAGATGATGGACACCACTTGGGGATTTCAAAGATTATTTTTCAATGGGCAATCAACTACACAGACTCTTTTCCCCATCCATGTTTCCTGAGGTACAGGAAATTCTAAGGCAACACAAACCCTCATTTTCTACATAAAATATGATATACCTACACTAGCAAAGCTCCAAGAGAAAATCCTACTGCCAGCTACATGCTGCCACCTTTCCCAAGGTGCTCTCATAAATCCCAAGCAGCTCAACTTTTCAAAGAACCTGATTAATTATAACAAAAAGAGAGGCGCCTGAATAAGGCACAGCCAGGTATGGAACAGGCTTTGGGCACAGCGAGCAGAGCTGGGATCCCTCAACAGGAGCACAGGGATGGGCTGGAATCTTGTTTGGGAGGAGCACAGGGACTGGCTGGGATCGCCTTTGGGAAGAGCACAGGGATGGGTTGGGATCCCCTTCGGGAGGAGCACAGGGATGGGCTGGGATCGCCTTTGGGAAGAGCACAGGGATGGGCTGGGATCCCCCTCAACAGGAAAAGAGGGATGGGCACCCCGGGAAGAGGGACACGCCGGGAGGAGCAGAGATGGCCAGCCCGGACCCAGGGACACGCCGGGAGGAGCAGAGATGCCCCCCCGGGCCCAGGGGCGAGGCCCGGGCCGTACCTTGACGATGCCCTTGATGTAGCCGTGCCGCTCGGCGAAGTCCACGGCGCGGAGCTTGGCGGGGCCCTTCCTGTGCTTCACGTGTGCCCGGAACACGGAGCCCGCGCCTTTCCTCTGCCCGCGGATGACGCGGCCCATGGCGCCCTGTGGGGACGCGGCGGGACAGCCCTGTCAGCGCCGCCCCGGCTCCCGGTCCCCTCCCCGTGTCCCTCCCCGTGTCCCTCCATGTCCCCCGTGTCCCCCCGAGCCCCCCGGGCGCGGGCAGCGGCCGATGCCGCCGGATCGGGAGCGGGGCCGGGATCGCGGCCCGTCCTACCTCGCTGCGGCCTCGGGAAAGAAGGAAGCGGTGACGTCACCGCCGCGCCGAGCCGCTTCCGGCGCCGGCGGAGGGCGGGGAGAGGGGCGGGGAGTCCCGCCCGGCTGTGACGTCATTGACGGTGACGTCAGAGCGGCGGAAGGAGCGGAGGTGGCCCGGGGGTCCGGCCGGGGGTCCCCCCGGAGCCTGCCCTGTCCTGCCCCGGGGCCGAGGGAGCCGCGCCCGGCGGTGCCGTGACCGGCAGGGCCTTCCCGGTGCCGCTCCGGGCGCTGTGAGAGCGCCGGGCACGGCCCCGCCGGCTCCGCCTCCCGGAGCTTTTCCTCCCCAGTCACAGGGTCGGTCAGGTTGGAAAGGAGCTCTGGGGTCGGCGAGTCCCGCCCGTGACCGAACAGCGCCGAGTCAGCCAGAGCGCGGCACGGAGGGACACACAGTCTGTCCGCAGACACCGCCAGTGTCGGTGACACCTCCCCGGGCAGCCCATTGCGGGGTCTGACCATCCTTACTGGGAAGAGTCTTCGTGATGTCCAGCCTAACCCTCCCCTGGCCCGGCTTTAGGCTGTGTCCCCTCATCCTGCCCCTGGTTTCCCGGGAGAAGAGCCCGGACCCTGAACCCCTTTCCCCAGGCCGAGCCCCCCCAGCTCCCTCAGTCGCCCCTCAAGGATTTGTGTTCCAGGCCCTTCCCCAGCCCCACTGCCCTCTCTGCACTCGCTCCTGCTCCCGAACTGAGGGCCCAGAACTGGGCACAGCACCAGAGCTGAGGCCTCACCAGTGCCCCGTTCCTGGGAGAGGCATTTGGTTTAAAGCCCTGGGACTCACAGTGCTGCCTGGGGGTCTCGCATTAACGACCAGACACTCTGAGCCCAGAGCTGCTTTGCCAAAATCACTCTTAAATAGCCAGCCCGAAGATGCTGTTTGCAGGATGAGGCTCCACCATTACAGGGACAGTTGGATCCGTAATAATCAGACTGTGTCATGCAGTTTAAGAGCTGCAGGTTTGGGGCAAGGAAGGTACCAAAGATAAAAACACTGCAGTTGCTTTAAGCTGCCTTTGTCAGATTTTAATCAATATTAATTAGGGCATAATTGAGAGATACAGCAAAGCAGAGGCAATCATCTTACTGTTCCTAATCAACCTCTCCTAATCTCTGGAAGGGAAATGAAAGTGCCTTAATTTCTTTAACAGCCCACTAGGCTTTCTGCATCAGAGGCTGTTCTTGCAGAACAGGTCACTGCTGATGACCCAATTCACTGGACATGGAATGTTTGACTTCAGTGACTCATTGGAAATTTGGAAAAACTCACCAAAGAAAGCACATTGCTCCTTGTCTTCAGCTGAAGAACTTAAGCATCCACCACATCTTGACAGATAAGCTTTCCCACAACACTCTTTCCAGGGCAAATGGAAGTCACATGCCCATAAGAGGCAAAAAATCTTGGTGCTGAGGGCTCTGAGCTGTGATCCTTGTCGGATTCAGCCTGCACAGGTAAAGAGATTAGCAGGGTCAGGTGTCCCCTCTGCCCATCTGCTGGAGGTCACTGTCCCTCTGACAAGCAGACGGTGTGACAGCTGCTCAGGCTGAGCCCCTGTGACCCATCACAGCTCATTGTGGGACAACAAACTGCCACTTACTTGGGTTTACATCGAGTTTGCATTCACACCGAGTGGGAATATCTACTGACTTTGATTTAAGGTTCCTGTTGGCTTCAGCTGTGGCAGCAGGAGCCTTGTTAGTTTTTGCTGCTGAATCTGACAAGAGTTTAAGGAACTACCTAATTTTCCAAGTAATGGCCCTATAACCAGCAAATTACATTGGTCACTCCTCTCTCCCATTCTTAGTAAGGACTTAGTAATCAACTATACAAGAAGTAGTTGTGTAATGATTTAGTACACTCATTGGTTTGATTATCCTGTATCAATTATGCTTTGCATTCACTTTATTATTATTTAATTTGGGGTGCACTCACTGCTGTCACCATCTGTGAAGCTGCAGCCTCTCAGTTCCTTGAGGGCTTGGCCTCCCTGCCCAGGTACTGCTGCAACACAGAGGGTAAGCCTAAAACTGGGATCATCCCTCACTCCCCCCTGCCAGCTTTTGGGATGTCTTGAATATGGTTAGAGATGTCTGTTCCATAACAGTGTGAGGAGTTCTGAGTTCACCATCGCTGTTTCAGCCTTTCCTCCCAGTACTGATGAATGGTTGTTACCTGTTTGTATCACCTCAGGCTGTGTCTATGCACATCTCAGGATCAGAACATGCTGCTGCCCAGGGTTCCAGTGCTGGTATCATCCAAGCTGATTACTGAGTGTTTTTCCAGCAGATAAAACCAGGAGGAGGCTGGGAATTGTATGCATCCAGGTCTGTATGCACTCCTGGTTTCTTTAGGATTCATGCATGGACACAAAACCCTGCAAGCCTCCAAATTTTCTAGCCTTGATGGAGTTTAGGAGTCAGAGAAGACACACAAATAGGTGACAGAACTGCATCAGTGATGGGGTAATTTTATAATTGATTTCTCCCAATATAAGAGATATTTGTTAACACTTCATCATCAAGGAATAACAGCATTGCATTATCTGACCCAGCCAAGCATGGACTGAACTCACAGTAAGGTTATTTTCTTTGGCTGTGCCTTCAAAATTTCATGGATCCTAAGAAATGTGAACGAGTAGTAGTTTACACCTGACAGTAATTAAAAAATACTGTCCAGGGTTTGGCAAAAATGTTGCTGTGGGTCATGCCCTTCAAACCTCAGTGCTGAAGAAATATGAGCATTGGGCACTGCCAGTGATTACTGTTCTGCTAAACTCTGAGGAGTGGAGGTGGTGCCCTGGTTTGAAAAGGGGCCATTTCCCTCCTCACTAAGCCCCCATTCCCTGGGCCCATGTGGTCTCCCAGAACCCACCTGTGGGATATTCCACTGAGTAAGGAGCAGGTGGCAGTGACAGAGCTACAGCAGGACATGCTGGTGCTGGACAAGACAGTGTGAGACTTGGGGCTGCTGATGGCAGAACAAAAGCAGCTCCCAGCAACACAGGCATTACCTGGCACTGCCACCATCCACACTGATGTGCAGCAGCTGCTCGCTGGGGCAGCGTCGAGCCCTGAGATTTTGCCTTCAGAACATTCATCTCTGGCAGCTGCAGCTGTGTCCTGCTTTTGGCTGGGATGGAGTTAATTCCCTTCCTGGTACAGTGCTGTGTTTCAGATTCAGTATGAGAACAATGTTCACAGCAACAACTAAAACATCAGTGTGTTAAGTAGAGCTTACTCTAAATCCCAGACTTTTTAGCTTCCCATGCTCTGCCAGTGAGAAGGTCCACAAGAAGCTGTGAGGGGACACAGCCAGGACAGCTGATCTGAACTAGCCAAAGGAATATTTATTCCATACCACAGAGTGTCATATCCAGTATATGAACTGGGAGGGTGGCTGGGAGAGGCCAGCTGCTGCCCAGGGACAGGCTGCACATCAGCCAGTGGGTGGTGAGGATTATATTGTGCCTCATTTGTCTTTCCTGGGTTTTATTCCCCTTTCTATTCCTCTATTTTCAATTGTTGTTGTCATTATTATAATACTTTATTTCAAATATAAACTCTTCTTACCTCAACCCATGGATTTTACCTTTTTTCCAATCCTCATCGCACAGAAAAGGGGATGTTGGGCAATGAGCGAGCTATTGGATGGTGCTTAGTTGCCAGCTGGAATTAAACAACAACAAGCTGGTTTGGTTTAAGGCATTACAGCCTTTACCAGCCACTCTGCCTTTCTGCCAGGAGTTATGGCCATGTGGGAAGAGGAATAGAGGCAGGGCCAGCCTGGTAGATTTCCCTGGCCAAGACCTATTTTTCCAGCAGTACTCACACTGCCCAGGAGCTGGGGGAACTGGCTCCTCTGCCTGAGGATTCTCCAAGGCCTGCCAGCAAGCACAGGGTTGTCTGGATAACCCAGGTACCTCCTGGACATGTGCACCCATCAGCCCTGCTGTACTTCCAGGGGTCCAAGGCTCCCAGGAAACCTTGGCCTTTGTGTACACACATCCTGCCTCCCAAACACGGGAATCTGGATGGAATTCTGGCGGTGTGAGGCAAAAGAGGGGATGCTTCCATAGCACAGCTGCAGCACATCACAGCCTGATATTTTGGCAGCAGCTTTGGCCTTTGGCTGATTAGAATACAGCTCTGAGCTGAGGTGGCTGAGCCTTGGCCCCAGGTCCTGAGAACAGGGCAGTAACATTCGGCAGCAGGGAAGCACCCGCATGGCAGGAAAAGGCCAGGGCTTCTCTCCCCACAGCTACTTCCATGGGACTGTGTCTGCTCAGCCCTTCCTCACACAGCTCCCTGGGGCTGCCGAATTTCCTGGATTAATACGGAGAGGATAAAAACTATTCCCCCAGTTCTGAAGGGGCTCTGGCAGAGTTGTGGGTGTGCTGCTGCAAATGCACGGTGGGAGCAAGTCAAGGGTGTGTTGCCTTAATTAATCCTTTCATGACAGTCATAAGCTAATTTGTTAAAGGTTAATTGCACTGTAAATAGCAAAAGGGGTGGTGTTCTGCTTGCAACAGATGGCAGCCACCAAGAAATTTTGATGAGATTGCTGTTTGGAGATGGGAAAGAAACAGCAAGGTTTCTCTAGGGCCCTGCATTGGGAGGGAACTGAGCAGAGGGGAAACCCTTAAATCTGTCCATCTTTTGAAGGGGAAGAAGTGGCTGTAAGATTCATATGACTGTTTTCTCTCTGCCCTCCTTCAGGTGGGCACACACCTCCATTTATGGTCCTACTGACCTCTCGGGGGCTTTGCCTGGGATTAGGAACTGCTCTGTGGACTCCAGCCAGGCTGCAGCATCACAGCTCCAGTCTGCAAAAATAACACACCTGCTAATCCCCAGCACACACACTCCTGCAGGGGTGATCCTATTACTGCAGGCTGCTGCTCCTGGGGCAGGGCACCCGGAGAGTCACCTGTGTCGCTGAGGCCATGGAAAGGAGCTACTGCACAGACTGTGCAAGGGGCAAAGCCTCAGCTCCTGCAGTGCATCCAGAAACCTCCCTGCACTCTGAGGAAACATCCCGGGCCTGCAGTATCCTGTATTTTGTGAGGATCCCCTCCCAGCAGCACCCCCATACCACCCTCAGCACCCTGGTGAGGCACAGGCCACTTGTCTGTATTCAGCTCTGCTGGCTTTTGAGAGGAGAGAAAAATCCCTCTGCAGAGACACCACAGACCTGCATTTCACTGACTGCTCCCAAAATAATACCTTTGCTCTCTTCAGAGGAATTTCTCCTGAAAGGATCAGCTTCTGTTTGATGTCTTGAAACAAATACTCTCCCTCAACTCTACCCAGATCCCTGCTCCTTAGCCTGTCTCATTCCTAAACCCTGGAGAGAGTTCCAGGAAAATTACTTGAGCTTTCCCTTCTGCTCTCGTACGAAGCAGATGATGCCTCTGACCACATGACAACCACTCAATCATAATTGCAGCTGTTCTCCAAACCTTCCCTGCAGATACAGCACTGGATGACCTGGAAGGAAACCATACTGTTTACAGACTCAAATTTGCACGGACAAGAAGGACGTAGAAGAATCCTGGCCAGCCACCAACCTGCACACCCAGCCCATGTTCCCTTCGGAGTTACAGCTTTTGAGCACCAGCACAGGAGGAAGAGCTGGCATTCCCCTCCTGCTGGTAACGCTCCTGGCATTCCCTGGGCTTACAAACGTGTGGCAAAGGCAGTGCCCCTGGGGCACCAGAGACTCCAGCTGTGCCAGGGCAGGATTTATCACAGAAGCAGCTGGGTAAGATCAGAACAGTACGCAGAGGAAAAAAAAGCCAATTAGGTGCCTGGCTGCTCCCCCCAAAGGAGCTGCCTCCTGCACAGCCAAGCCTGTCCAGCAGGGTAAGGGTTTGCAAGCGCTTGCTGTTCCTCAGCGGCTGATGACAGCCAGGATTCCTTGGAAGAGGGGACACCCGGAGCTCCAGAGGTGGAAAATCCCAACCAAAACAAAGCAATTTGCGCTTCACAGATGGGTTTAGCAATGCTCATTCATAAGGCTCTGGTGACCTCTAGAGGCCTTGAGCCCAAAGCATCTGATTTTTGAGGATCTTTCCTGGAACAATGAGCACAAAAATTCTGGTTTATTTTAGTTTCAGACCAAGATTAATTTTAGCCTTAACGGAGAAGGTACTGAGGGACAGTAATTGATGGTTATTCTTTTCCTCCCACCAGACATGGCAAGAAGAATTCCCTGTGTGCAGCAGCCTCAAAGCCTGCACAGTAACTGTTGTAGGTATTCTGAAGAGTCACATTTTGCAAGAAATTTGCTTTATGTGTTGCCAAGTTCGAGAGGAACAACTCTCTTCCTTGTTTCTAACAATATATTCCATTAATCACTGATCCTGGAAAAGCTGCCCACCTCTCTGGTGAGATAATCTGGTTGTTTACGTGCATTTAATTTATGTGAGTTTAAGGCACAGGCATTGCATGTGAGTTAAAGTGTCTTAGCAGAACACAGCCTTTGTGAACTAGTCCTTGCAAGGCAGAGCTCACATTCTGGGCTAATCCTCTCAGACTGGAATATGACCATGTTTTCTGAAAAATTATTTTCAGCTGCAAACAGGGAAAAATTGACAGCCCACCAGACTCAGGGCCAAGCAATGCTGTATGTGGGAAGGTTACCTTCTGCCTGAATTGTAAAACAATAGAATCACCTGCAGAGAAGAGTAATGCAAGAAAATGTGTATGGGGAAAAAAAGTGGGGTTTTAGTTGTACATCTGGATCAGTTTTTGTTTGTTTTTTTTTTTTTTCTCTTAATGAGATCAGCAGGGGTAGCTGATGGAAAAGTGGAGAAATCCACTGAGCTCATTTTCTGTCCTCTTCAGCAGCTGAGATCCAGGATTGAAACCATACCAAGGAACTGAGAGAACTGGAAGGAGAGATGGAAGAGAAATGAGGCCCAGGCCAGAGAGACACTGGGGAGTTAACTGAGAGAGCCTTTACAGCCACGGAGAAGCTTAGCAAGAAACAGATAGAAAAGCTGGAGGAGGTGAAACATATCTGCAGCAATGCACAGCTCAAAAACCTCTTCAGCAAACTTGCAGAGATGTGTGGGAGACCTCCTAAAAATTTCTAATTTAAGAGCACCCAGCTGTACTTCCAGATTTAGTTATTAGTTTTCCTGCACAGCTCCTTCCCCACCCCCCCTCAAAAAATTGTTTCTCTCTTTGCATTTCCTAAAGGACCTCCTACCACCACTTTAATGGCAACATTTGTTTGGTGACAACATCCCTGTAGGCTACAGCCAGGGTCGTTTGTGCATCCAGCTTAGAAACCAAATACAATAGCACAGGATTCTCTCTTGCTTGATAGATGTGACCCACAGGAGAGAGAAAAAGTGTATGTTTTGGTATTAATTTTTTTGCTTGTTTTCCTATGGCATAATGATGGATGAGCTCGTTGAAAAAAAATTAATTATTTTCTTGGGGGGGTGTTTCTTTTTCATATTCTCTTGCTTTGTTCTCTTTTTGCTGTGTAGGCAGTAGAGCTAAAGGGATTTCATGCCTCAAAACAGAAAGGAACCTTTAGCTACAGGGGGGAATTAAAAACGGAGGAAGGGGGAAAGATTTATAAAAGGATTTTAAAAGAATTCTTATTCAAACTCTGTAAAAACTCTTCTGAGATTGATTGAATCAAAACTCCTGCAAAACACATGGGAGAAAAGCTCAATTTGTTAAAGATCTGCATTCTCCTCTATCTTCTAAGTGCAGCCTACAAAACTAATTTGATTTTGTTGGTCCTCTGAGAAGTCCTCTAGCAAAAAGAAGTCTGGGGGGTGGGGAAACCTCTCTGTTTTGAAATTTGTGAGAAAAAAGGAAACCCAACTCTAAGGCCACTTTCATAAGCTTTGTAAAGCTCTATGAATTAAAAGAAGAAAAAGCATTTCATTTGTAGTTACCAAGAAATGCTGGCTCCATATAGTGCAAAAGCATTTTTAATTTACCCAGGTTTGTTGGCTGGATGCTTTTGATCAATAGTACAACAGTGCTAATCAGAAAATGACAGGCACTTTTCATGTGGACTTTTTCTGGGGAAAACCTTTTGAACTTTTCTAATCTCTTAACCAAAAATGAGAACAAAATATTGCTCTTGCCTTTCCTCCAGATACTGTTTTTCCTTCCTTTTTCAGAGATAAGAGGAAGAATAAAAGGAAAGAGGTGAGAAAGAAAACAAACATAAAATGGGAAAATAGAGAAGCAAAACTCCTCCTCTCTCCAAGTAACTGTTGGGTTTTTTCCATTAAATATGTCATTACATTTAAGATTTCCATTTCCAAATGGAAAAAACGTGACTGGCTCCAAATATAAGAACAATGCTTGAGGGCAGGCCTAAAGTGAGCAATAAATCAGAGCAGAAAATATTTTGCTTGGGGAGCACATGATTAGAACATAAATAATCGTCTTTTCTCCTATATGCAACATAAAACAAACACAGCTGTGAGCACAGGCGTGCAGAGACCACTGTTTGTGCACAGACACATATTTGTGCACATACATGCTTGTGCACAGCCCCCTGTTTGTGCAGAGACCCATCTTTGTGCACATCCCCCTGTTTGTTCAGAGACACAAAACTCGGCCCCGTTTTCCCAGAGCACTTCCCTGACAGCACGAGAGGTGCAGGGTTATGACAGAGGGGTCAGCTGTAAATCTCATTAAAGCAGAGTAGTGGAGCCAAGCATGCAGGGAGCACTGAGAGATGTCACCAGGAGGAAGCAACCCCTGGGCCAGCAGGAAACTCCGTGTATCAGTCCCTGCAATAAACCACTATTTATTTCTTAGTAATTGTGGCAGTCACAAAATATTTGTTTTTCTGTGGCAGAATCACATAATGGAGGGTGGCCTTAAACTGGGGCTGTGCTGAAAGAGAGGCTTGCCAGGATATGTCTGCTCCAAGCTCTACTCCAGAGCTCAGGATCATGGATAGGTTGCCTGAGTAGGTTTGATACTCAGACAGGGCTGATTTCAAGCACAATATCTGGGGCTGCAGAGCCCTCCACCTGACCCAGCTCTCAAGAGCCTGTTGTAAGCAAACAACAAATCTGAAGCTCAGGCTGCTGGATCTTGTCTTGTTGCAGGGGCTGTACACAGACCCAGCTCGTGGGATATGGGAGACAGGCTGCTCCCTGGGCTGGGCAAATCCAAAACTGCCCTGTGCCTTCCCAGTTTTCAACCCTGTCTCAAGTACTAGATTTATTTCCTCCATTTTGGGCCCTCTTGCTGGTCTTGCAGAGTTTGCCCTCCCAACAGGCATGGTGTTATTCTTCCTGGTCCATCTGAACATTTCCTTAGTAATTTTTAGCATCAGAAGTGAAAAGAGGGTTTTTTTTCCTTAGCTTCAGTGTCCTCAGGGATGCTTCCAAAATTCAGCACAAGTGGACCTGGGGTAAGATACACAAGTGGGAGTGATGCTGGGCAACTGCTTTCCCTACCAGTCCTGAGGAGCTTCCAAGGTGAAAACAATCCAATTCAAAGTGAGTCTGAGGCACTGAGAGGGGTCCTGGGTGGGCCAAAGCTCTTTTGCAGAGAGCAAAGGAAAGCCATACACCTTCCAGCAGAACTTGCTAGGATCTGTGTGGCAATTTCCTCCCTCTTAGATCTTCCAGTGAATTTTTCCATGACACGGATAATCCAACCTAATCACTTCCATTTGACCCAGTTTAATCACCACCTTCCTGAAACGGAGTTAATAGGTGCTTAATGCTAACCAGCAAGTGAGGAGAATGGTTCAAAAAATATCTTGGACAATCACTGTACTGTTCCCAACAACACTCCATTTTCCCCCTATAATTCTTTACTCAGAGCTGGTAAGTTCGGAGGCCTAAACCACAGTATATCTGAGCTCACTAAGCTAAAAATACTGACTTGCCAATGACAGAATACTAATGAATCCTCCACAGGAAAACTAATCTGTCATTTCCCTTCCCACAGGAACACACACAAGTGGTTAAATATCAAAAGATTTTGCACAGCCTCTTTGCCTGTGACACTGTACACTGAGATCTTGATTCAGGTACGGTAGGCACATATTTCCTTTCTTTATTGGAGTATTATTCCACGTCTGTCATCCTGCAACAGCACTGCTTTTAATATTGCTTTGCAAGTATGACAGCATTCCTAAATAGATTCTCTGCTCTTGAGATGGTTTTGGTTTGAGTCTTTCAGGTGTATGCCAGGGAGCAGCAGGAATGGGGTGCTCCACATGGCAGGGTGAGCTGGGAGCCCCAGGACAGGCAGTGCCCTCACTGACATGGTGCTCCCAGGCCAGAGGGTGCCAGGATGGGGCTCCCACACTGGGCTCCTCATGGCCCTGGTGACCCCCCAGCAGGACAGCAGTGCTGTCCCATTGAAACCCAAAGGTGTAGACTACTCTATGTTCTCATAAATTCACTTCTGTCCTGTTGTCTTGAAATAACCTGTAAGTGAGGGAATAGAGAGTAGCGTTGATAGTCCAAATAGTTGGTCATTTGAGCTGAAGTGGTTATACCCACCTCCTGCTCCTCCTTCATGGCTCCTTCCTCCAAAAAGGTCATTTTACACGTGTTTCCTTGCACTCCTTTGAGTGACAACACTTGCAACCAAGGCACTGCAGGTGGTGACACCTGCACTCAGGTGTGTGACCTTGGCCAGCTGGAGGTGTGGTACCCCATGCATGGTGATCAGAGCATGAGGAGGAATGTGCAGCACTGAGCTCGCTGCAGTCCACCTGCACTACTTCTTGACTTGAGATGGACTTTCTTGCTGCAGCAAGAACTGCTTTGCAGCAACTTTATGTCTTTGTCACCTACTTAGAACAAAAGTTGTTTTGCTGTCTTCCCTGCTACCTGCTGGCACCCCTTTTTTAGCCTGTGGATTTTCTTTTCTCTTCTCTTTCATTACTGCTTATTTTTTTATTTAGCTGTTTGTTTGTTTGTTTGTCAAGGCTTTGAACACAGATCTTTGAAATAGTGAGGACAACATCTTCATTGCCTGGCAATATCTCACATCCCATGGCTGGGGCCTTGGGGGACTTACACAGCAACAATCTCAATTGACTGTGATCTCATCTCTCACTGATGGCACCTTCACCCTCTCTTGCCTTCAACACCAAGCTCACCTGCTGTTCTTCCACTGCAAAAAGGACCTTTGGATCATCTGTGGATGGAGTGCATTTGGTCTGTTCAACCACGTCATCAGTATCAGCAGTGAGTGAGATTCAGTGTTCCCACGGATATCCTACCAAGGGGACTTCTCCCATGTCCCAGCCAGAGGCAGGAATCACAGAAGAGCTGGCAGTCTTCCTATTGAGCATGATTCCTGGTTTCCTGCTGCTGAAAACATTCATTCATGGCAATGTGGTGGTTTAAGGCAGAGGCTCAAATAGCAGATGTTTATCTTACCCCCTAAGATCTCTCATGTAAGGCTCCTGTCTTCCCCCAAACCAGTGAGACTGAAGATGAAGGATCCAGGGACAGCTCCAGGACCGGTGCTGGCTGTGCATTCTTGCCAGGGGCCCATTGCCAAGGAATAGGAAACAATGGAGTTGCAGGGCTGGGCTCTGATAGATGTCAATCCTGAAAAACTACTAGTTAATAAACAAACAAACAAGATGTTACATCCCCACGAGCATTGTTAGCAGGGAAGTGGGTTGCTTGTGGTGCCTCACTGCCATCTAGCATGTGAAGCTGGTCTATATTTAGTCCTTTGAAACCTCCCAGATAAGAATCCTTCTAACATGGACAGAAACCTTTGACCACCATAAAACACACTGTGAGGTTACATGTCCCCACTTCCTCCCTGTTGCCGCAATACGGCCTTTCATATTTGGTGTTTGAATCACCAGGTTCCCAGTGCTCACACCCAGTCTCCAGCAGTGTTACTACACAGCAGGGAGACAGAACACATGTTGGTTAAAACCTGACAAAGCAACACTTGGATTTAGGTCAGGCACAACAAACAGGAGGTGCTTGTGCGCTGTACCTGGCTCCTGTTCAAGCACAGAGCCTGACGGATTCTCACTAGCCCAGACATGCAAATGGTATCTGCCTTTTCCCTTTCCACAGAGAATTCTCAGACAGTACCTTCAGCTCCTCATTTCTGAATGTTCTGCATGTTGGCACCCTCATTATACATGAGTATAACCCACAGTGGTGCTGCTCCTCAGTGCCCATCCACCCTCTGGCCCTGCTCTGGCTGTGGCACAGAGCTGGCAGCAGACACAGCTCCAGCTGCACATCCTAAACTCTCCAGATTGTCCAGCCAGGCCTCCTGCACAACTCTGACCAAGAAACCATCTGCTGGGCCCCACACCTTCTGATGGACTGTCAGGACTCGCAGGGCATTCATTTGATGCTGGTGAATTCACCTGCCATCCTGACGGTCTGTTAGACTTTGTCTCTCCCCCCACTGTTTCTTTATCCATTCCCATTTTCCCCTGGCTGCAATCACTTCCTGGTGGTAGAAGCAGACTTTAGTTTCTGTTCCAGAGTTGGCAGCAGCTTTTAACTCTGCATTTTAGTTCAGATTTGCAGAGGATTCAGTTTGTAATACTTAACTCTTTGTTCACTGATTGTTGGAGTTGAATTTTGTCCTTTCTTGTCTTCTGGCCCAGCTCAAGGCTCCTTAGTGCAGCTGACTCTGCATTAATGAAGTCATGGATAAGTGTTATCAATCTTTTTATTAATGCAAGTATTCTTCTTCCATAATGAATGCACGACTACACAATTATAGGGATTATATTTACTTATATTTTACATTCAAAATAGAAAAGTAAAAATATCACATGTAAAATATGAAGAATGTAGCCATCAAGTATTTCTCAGCTTTGCCAACTCCTGATGGAAAAGAGATTAAATCAGACTAAGAATGTAATAACCTCACCTACAAATTTAAGACTGACTAGGTGGTAGGAGATTACATAGACAGCAGGGATCATGTGGGATTAGGCAGCATCTCGAGTGTATTTCCAGGCTGTACCAGAAACCAGTTTAGCACAGCTCTATTTGTTCTTCTGCTTGTACTCAAAGTTCAGCTTGTATATGCCTCAATCTTGAAATTATTTTAAATGCTTCTATTAAAAACATATGCGAACTAGGCAGAGTCAACCACAGAATGACTTCTCTGAGACATGTCCTGAGTGCTGGGAATCCTGAGCAGCTTCCAGACTGTTCTGGAGGGAAACACACAGCTCCTCTCTACAGCCACATCCCCCTCGGCTTCTGCACCTGCGTGTGCATCTGGAAGGCCAAGGTCATGGAGTGCAGTAACTCTGGTCTTCCCAATTTGCTCTGCTCAGTGCTTTGGAACAGTTAACTCGTGTGGGCTTTCTTCACATTGCTCATTTATGTTGGGTCTCATGTTCTTTGGGCATCCCTCTGCAGCAGCCAGAGTAACTTCCCAGCCTTGGTATTTTCCTGGTCTGGAATTGTGGAATGGGGCAGTGAATTTGGACCCTAATGGTCCTTGTATGCTGCAGTTGTTGATTTGGACATGTTCACCTCTTGTATTTTGTACCTTAGCTGTGCATTTGTGTAAAAATTAAGAGTTCTGGTGTGTATTTTTAGTGCAGGTTCCAGGGGCTTTGGCTTTTTCTTAAGCATTTACATGGAGGACTCTGAGGTCTTTGTTATCCAAAGCACTGTCTGTACAACTGCCATACATTAAAGGAGATGGAATAAAACCGGTGCAATATCCAGTTTCACCCAAATGAGGTTGTTGAGCAGGATCCAGATGATCTGTATCCACAGAAGGCAAACACAGTATTTAAACAGAAACAAAGCCCGCGATTTATTTCATTATTTACTAAGTGCTGCCATGGTGCTCAGTACTATATAAACATTCCCTGCCCTGGGTTATTAATACTGCCAGGCACAAGCAAGTTCAAGACTCAAAACACTTCACATGAAATATTCCCAGAACAAAAGCTTTAAGGACAAGTTTAAAGGACAACTTATCCGTAGAGGAATCCTGTTAATGAAATTTCAGACTTTAAAAATAGCTACGTGTTCCAATAAGAAGAAATCCACGTTTGAGGACCAAACTCTCAACCCATCTTGTGTAAATATCTATCCCTGGTTGAGTATTTCTATAACACATTTCTGCCCTGTTGAGAGTGTGAGTGATGCCAGTCTGGCCTTTTTATTGTATGATCAGGATCATCCACCCCTCCAACAAACATGGAGAATGAGTAGGAGATCAGATTTTGGGGGTTACACTTCACAGAGATCCCATATTTAGGGAGATCAAGAAGGTTTTTGTCTTTAGACTGCACAGCTCTGGAAGTGCTGGGGAGTCACTGCAGCGTCCCCAGCATGTGCCATCAGTGGGTGGACAGTAAAAATGGGTGGAAAAAGCATGGAAAATGTTCAGGAAGAAATAAAGGTCATGTCTTTAACTCTTACAGAAGGATTAAAAGATACAAGCTATTTGGAGGCACCTGCAGAAGCAAAAGATGGAGTGTTTTACTTAGATACAATCTAAACACATAATAAATTCTTGAGGAAGGCTGGGAAAATTGTACTGAAACACATCAAGCTGAAATAACCCCAAAGGTATACAATTCCTTGATGAAAACATCAATGATTTAAAAAAAAATTGTGTATGCATGCTTAGGTCAGTGAAGATTACATCTTATGTAAGGCCACTTAAAAGGCAGAGCTCTCACAAGAATTACAAATTATTCTGGGCCCATGAAAATCATCCTGGTTTTAATTACAACATTAAAGACAAATCCACAAAGTTGTAAGTTCTGCTGGCATGGCAAGCAATCATCATACATCTGGACAGGGGATCACACAGAAATTGTAAATAAGGGCTGTGTGAGATTTCAGTGCTAGCTATTTTTGTCTTCAGAAATGTTTTTCATTTCAAAAAGTCATCAGCACTTATGCTCAGCCAAAACTTGCTCATAAGACTAACCAGGATTTCTTAACACAAACTGTCCTTAAAAGGATACTGTCAACTCCCAGTTACTCAGTTTTTGAGAAGAATTTTAAAGATGTTTCAGTACATGAATCCCCAGGGTGATGCCTGTCCTTTTGTCACAGCACTTCACCCTTTTTTCCCAGTGCTTTACCTTGCCCTTTTGCAGCATCAAAGGCACCACGCAAGCTCAGGAACCAGAAAAGAGGGAGGTGAAACTGAGAGCCTGGAAAGCACTGTCAAATGCTGAAAACAAGCCAGGGGAGCTAAAAAAAAAACAAACCTGAAAAGGTGTATTCTCCTTTTATTAAATTTCAGTTCCAGGAATTGTTTGGAAAAAGAGAGAAGAATGTCAAGTAATGATGTTCCTGCAGTTTGGAGCTTAATTAAAGCCAATACTGCAATAAAGAGAGGAAAGATGGACTAAATGAAAATTCTCTTCTGGTATTAAGATGACTTTAAACAATTATTTTTAAAAAGACAAAAATTCAGACAAAGGAAGAATTCAGCATGCTGTGGAACAGACATATACAATATAGTTTCTATATCCTGTCATTTTAAATCAGAAGTTTGTTACAATGCCATGATGAGTTGCTGGAGGTGATAGTTACACTGACCTCAGTGGGTACCCAGGGCCAGGCTGGGAAAGGAGTCCCTCAGATCATCAGACAGGAGTTGTACAAGTCTGTAATGCATTTTCTTACGTTACACTTGTGTCAGCAGCCCTATCCTGCCAGTGGGACTTGGGTAGCTGGGCCCTTCCTCTTGCAGGGAAATGACAGCAACAAAAATCCTTCAGTAAGGCTGTGAGGATGGAAACACTGCTGCCCCTCTGAAATGAACCTGAATCCTACTGGGACCTTTGTTTGGCCATTTCTTACCCACTGCGTTTGCTTTTGGAAGGGCTGCAAGGAGAGCCCTAAGAAACAGCCACAGCAAGCCCTGCCCAGTCCAGTGCCAGCTTTACTCAGGGTGAAGAGGTTTGGAGCTGGTAATCCAGATCATCCATGCAAGATGAATTCCATGCATAAACGAGCATGCATATGAGCTCCTACCATTATAGCTCTTCCCATGTAACTTTAGCTGTCTAACACTGAGTGACGAGTAGGCAAAAGCACCTTTGGAGGTGCTGTGTCTGCTGTTGACTCAGCAGGGTGACTAAACTCACTGTGCCTACAGGCTGGCCATGTTCCCCTCCCACTGTGCCCATCCCTCCCTAGGCAGTTTTCCATATACAGCAGGCAACTCACATGCTACATATACATCACTCGTGGTGTCTGCTGCTATCTCAGAGACAATTATAAAATAGTTGTTTGGAAATGGCAGTTTTTTAAAGGGACAGCCCAAGTTAAATCTTAGGATACAACCCTTCTCTTTTGCTTTCTTCTTTCCATTTGTCTTCTTAGCTGCTCTTGTTGTCTAGCATTTGGCACTGCTGTAAAAGTTGTTATGGCAGACTGTTTAAAAAATAAAATAACCTTCTGCTGTGTCCATTCATAAGGACCAGAACCTTCTATCCTGCAATGGCAAAGAGTTAATATCCCTGGGATATTGGATTATTCCACAGCTGCAGAAAAGAAGCCAAAGCAAACCTAAAAGAATTTAGCATGGAAAACATATTCCAGCTTTAATGACACACTGGGCTTCTGTTTAGGTTTCTTTATTATGATGAGTCATAGTATGTAAACTTCACATGCAGTTACTGAAGTCATGTGTTTACCTTCTTTTAGCTTTGTAAACAGCAGCAATGCCTTTGAGAACAGACTTGAGAAGTCCTGAGAGCCAAGGTACCCTTATAAGCACTGTGCTGCTTTCTGACCCTTTGGCTAGAAAATAGAGGGGTGGATTGTCTAGACCAGCCTCCTCCACATTAGGCCTTTCTTTTGAGACCCTGGCACTGGTACTGCTGTGCCAGCTCTGCTGCTGTCAGCAACAAAAGGGGGTCTTGTTCTGTGTCTGGCTGTCCTGCCTTAGGCAGAAGTGAGCCCTGCACAGGTGACACCAGCAGAGCTCTGTTAGTGCTGATAATTCCACTCCTACTTTTATTACTTTTTTGGAGCTGTTCCAATCAGAAAACCCCTTCAGCAGGGTTAGGGTGAGTGGAGGCTGGAACCAGCTGCCCATCCCTCTCCTCACCTTTCAGCCTGGGCCTACAGAAGACTTAAACTAAGCAGAAAGATTCCCACTGCTCTCAATCTCAGGTGAGTCTCCTGCAGTGCATCTCTGCAGTCCTGTCCATGGAGAGGAGGGGTGGAAAGGGAGGTGGGAGAACCCCCTGGTTCAGTAAGTGCCATGCCCATCCCTGCAGGTATGAAAGGGCAGCAATGCAGTCTTCTATATAAAGAATGCTCTTCAGATGGGTTATGTATAAACTGCCTGATGGCGAGGGTATCAAATGAAGGTCGAACATCAGAGACCTTTTGGCTATTATGAAATATGACTCATGGATTAATTAACTGCCTGTCAGATTTTCCATTATGAAACTTTAACCACAGCCCATATCTACACAGCACCAACACCTGTAGAAGTACAAACAAACAAGTGGATATTATGCATTTGCACTGAAGTGGGTCAGGAGATGTGCTCGGGTATCGAGAGAAGCTTTTTCCTTAATTACAAACTATTAACTAAGGAATAAAAATGAGAGAAGGGGTGAAAATATTATGAGAGTAAAAAAAAACGTTTTGAAGTACATATTTGCCAAAGATTCTGCAAGATAAATCTTTACAGTTCAGCTATATCAGATGAACCAACCTAAAAGTTCCCCTCATCATTTTAGCCATGATGAACATCAGTGCTTCCCAATCCAAGCACTTGCTGTTCCAACTCCACATGATGACATGAGCAGAAGTGAAAAAGCAACTATTCCTTTTCTGGAAATTGATTATTTAGATACTAAACTAAAAAAGAAGGACTTAAAAAGTATTTCTGAAAATCAGAAAGATGTAGGCATTTGGTGGAAGACCCTCATAGGTGTCTCATCAGCCATTACCCCTGCCTGCTGTGAGGTGGCTGTAAATTCAACAAGGCAGAAGTTGGGCTCTGAGGTTCACCATAGGAAGTGGGGCTTTTGACCTGAGTGTCACCACTCTGATGGACACCACAGGGACATTCAGCTCACCTAATTTTAGATGTCTGCAGTGTCTATCTCTACATCTGAGCCTGTTGTCCCATGGGCAATTTAAAGGTATGTCTTACCTGATCTATATTAAATATCTACCTTAGCATGAGATGATTCATGACCTCAGAGTGTCTTTTTCTCCACTGCAGCAATAACAGGGGTCTGGGATGACTTGGCTGAAGATCCTTCCATGTGGCCACATACAGCTGATGAGATGAACCTGCCTGAATGCTCTGCCCCCACAAGGATGGCAATTCACATTAAATTAGCTGGTTAACACTGTTCCTTGCTATTGCAATGTTTTGTCCATATCACAAAAACACCACCACATCTGGCACAAATGAATCCTAGGAGGTTGCCCAGAGGCCACTGATTAAAGAGGAAACCTGAACCACTTAGATACATTTCATCACTACACTGTCTTCTTGCCTCTAGAGAAGTTCCAGATCACAATTTAGGTATGGAGATCTCACTCCTCCTACCACTGTGGTGCCTAATCTGTGAGGACAGGAGTCTCCATTTCCATGTCTGTCAGTCCAGCTCATTTCATAAACACTACACTCACTTAAATGTTAAACTGCTGCTCTAGGAGAAGTTCAGGAGATATAAACTGTAAGGCACAATGAAAACCAATTCAGCCTCAAGAAGTGAAGTCTGAGGAGGGGCAAAATTGCAGCACACAAAGATATGAAAAGCAACTGCAAAGAGGAAGGAAATAAACTACTCTTCCTGTTTACTGTGAATAGGCTACAAGTGATGAGTACAGGGGGATTTAAGTTATTCCACAGTGAGGTGACATTCAACAAGCTGTGCAGCTGAAAGGCAGCATCGTGCAGTCTTCTAGACAACAGGGAAGTCACCAGGAGCTGCTGTCTCACAGAGAGGCAGCAGCAGCTCCTGCTTCCCTGCAGGCTCTGAGCTGCCTGCCTTGGAGAGGGGAGGGAGGGTTTCAGCTCCACCATGTCTGTGGGTGTCTGAAAGGAGCTGGGAACCCTTGGCTCACTAAGCAGCTCTTCAGTCTCAGCATGAAGCAGGGGTTGTTCTGCCTCCCAGCTGAGCAGCAGTGGCTGTGGTGACATGGCAGCACCCTGGAGCCCTGCCCCTTCAGAGAACCCAATTGCCACCAGGGTTGGGAGCCCTCCCCCAGTTTGGGGATGCAGTTGGTGTTCTGGACATCCAGTCTGTCCAGAGTGGATGGACATAATTAGTCTTAAGGCAGTGGGGTGGACTAGATGTCTCAAAACCCCTTTACCTTTAAGGATTTAAGTGGAAAAGTTGCAATGTGCACAGTGAGGCCTGAGCTAAGCCTCTTACAATGGAGGGGGCCAGAGCTCCACCTGTGTGACCTGCACTGCTGACCAAAGCCAGCAAGAGGGACAGGGTGGCCCACCCATTAAAAACACTATTTTCTCCTGACATTACATTTTTATGGTTCTTTCTCTGCTGCCATCAAAAGAGATATGACTAAAAGATTACGCAGCTGAATGCCCCTATTTACTACCCTTGTTCCTCAATAGGAAATACTGCCCCAATATGGTATAAACAATACAGAAAACATACAGGAGGGGAAGAAAGTGGTTTCATTTAAAATAAACACTGAAACAAAACAGGTTTCCCTCAGCCACATTCATAGTCTCACATTCACAAGTGTAGCCACCATCATCAGGTCAGCATGTTCAAGCCATTTATCTAAAATCCAGGCAACATGAAGACTGTGCCCAAGTAACAGGTCCAGGATCTGTGTGATGCCACAGAGGGCACAAGGGATGCCAACTGTCAAGCCCTTCTCCTGTATCCTGCATTATTCCTGGACTCGTGACTATGCACAGGGTTTGGACATATTTTTGTAACTTTTTTTGGAATGGTATCTCCATTCTGAACCAACTCTGGCAAACATCAGGACTAATCACTTTGTCTCCAGATCTGAGTGCTGAGGGACACCAGGGAGATGCCCTGTGGTCTTGGTGACCTGCTAACCTGATGTCATTAACTGAGGCCATTCAGGGAGCACTTCCCCCTCCGACTGCTCCAGCTGCTGCCTCCAGACCTTCCCTCTCCTCTGCTCACAACTGCATGAACCTCAGTATTTCAAGTCTCTACACCTCTTCCATTCCCTTGCTGGAGATCCTTCACTTGCCAGGGGACAGACCTAATCAATGCTCAGCAATAACAGCGAGGGAATAGAAAGATGGGCCTTATTCCCCCTTTTTCCTGAAAACCAGAACTGGGTTTGGTTCATGATTTTAGTCTTTTAGTTCCTGGCAGGGCACAGCAAGGATTGCTGGCAGCAAGGGCAGCAGCTCTCTTAGGGCTGGGGGGTGGGACTGCAGGGAATTCCCAGAGCATCAGAATGGAATCTGGCACCCCAGGCCATTCCCATTCCCCATCCAGGTGCAGCTGGTGGCCCACAGCAGGACAGGGCAGGGCTGTGGGGCACTGGAGACCAGCCCTGGAGCTGGGGGTGTCCTCATGCCCCTGACAATCCCTGACAATCCCTGACAATCACACTCTTTGGTCCATGACCCTCTAGAGGGTTTTCAGAGAAGACTAATGCTACATTTATGCTACATAACATAAAAGTTACATTTGGTATTTGGAAATAGTAATTAGAAAATAAAAGGTTTACAGAAACCAAAATGAGAAACATTAGGGCCTTCTTCAAGGTATAATACTGATGCTGATTAATATAAGGGCCATCTTGACTAAATTCCTGTTTTCATTTAGGCAATTACGAGCGTACCAGTTCAAACCAGTTCACAATGAGAATGCACAGTTTCCAAGATTTACTGATGTGTCCCTTTCCTTTCTTCTTGCTGGTATAAGACTCTCTTCTTTTGTCTTCACCTTCTGTTCCTTCGAGCTTGCCTACAAGAGAAAGGCACACTCATAAAATTACAATCTGCTTGCAAACCAATAGTTAACTCCAGGCTTTCATTCAAAGAAGGGCAGTAGATGGATACTTAACATCATATTATATTTTTTTTTGGCAAAGGGTTCAATTTTTAATACCTGTAGGAACAAAGTGGGAGCCAATACCTTGCACAGAGTCCCCACTCCTCCCCTGTGAGTGCTGTGGACTGGGATGCCCTGGCAGGAAAAAAGGCTGCAGTGGCAACAGCTGCTTCACAGCCCGTGCCACAACACAGTGACAGCAGCAGCTGCTGCTTTGGTGGGACCAGCTGACTGATGCTGTGATACCTCTGCCCAGTGGGCTGAGGTTTCTGCTGAGGCCAGGACCATGCCCCTAACTTTTCTTCCCATTTGGAGGACACAATCTGCAGAAGAAGTTGCTGGACTCTCTTTGTTCTGGTGTAGGAAAACTTACTGCTTTGCAAGTTCTTCCTGTTCCTAATTGACCTGATCTAACCTGAAATAAGCCATTTGTATTCCTGCAAAGGAATACCAGGGAGTCCACATGGCTTTTTGCCCAGGTTTAGCATAATTTCTTTAAAGCAAACTGGAAATTAATAGTAGTGCAACTTTCCTGTGCAGGCAAGCCCTTAATGTAATTGGAACATGGAAAACAGCATTTGTGAAGACAAAGCAGTGCATAAACTTGGGGAGTGAGAGAGGGAGGCAATGTAATTTGGAGTCCAGCGGGACAATGGAGAGATCCAAATGCAGAGAGATAGAAGTGATTAAGGTTTTTAAAATCCAAGGGAGCAAGGAATCTAGGGATATGAAAAACAGAGCACAACTTAGAAATTTTTAGTGTTTACAGATCTGCCATGTTCTTTCCATTCACTCTTCCACTCAGGATAACACCACTTGTCATTTTAGTCAAGAAAACGCTCTCCCTTTCACCCCCTACAACCCTGAGCCACAGGAACAGTCCAGCGTGGTTCTGAGTGTGCACAGGCTGGAGCATTCAACTAGTGCTGCCCCCCAGTATTGAAAACTTCCAAATCTCCCTCTTGCTTAATAGGGAGCAATGCTGGGCATTCCTTGGATAGCTGAGATCATCCACTGCCCCCGAGCACTCCGGGCAGCTGCTCCACATTGCACAACCACCATCTGCAAAGGGCAAGCCTTGCCAGGTGCTCACACCTGGCAGAAAAAGTCAAACCCCTGCACACAAGAGCGGAGGGAGCTGGCAAGGCCTTTCCCTGAAACCCCAGGACATGCCTGATCCATCCCTCACATGTCACCTGGCCAGGGAAAATCCTTCACAGCCAAGAGAGGTTCATGGCAGACTGAGGGACTCGCTGGCATAGCAGGGATATTTGGCTGGGACATGGGGTGGAGGCTGGGGATGAGGGTCAGGACACCCCATCAGGCTCTGGAGGAGTGATTTCTTGGGGGGTTCAGAGAGGAGGGAGGGCAAGGGAGCCTCTCCTGCTGCAGTTCTACACTCCCCTGGAGCCAGGCAAGCAAGGCAGGACACCAGACCAGTCCTTTTTTGGGCCAGGCATGGAACACAGCAGGCTCACAGCAAGCAGCATGGATGTATCTGTGCCATCCTGCTCACTCTTGCCTCAAAAGGGGACCATTCTTGCCTTGTCTCCCATCCATTCGCCTCTATTCTTGCTCCCCTCTGCTGCCATTTCAGTGACAGCCTTGGGTGGCACTCCTGGGCCCTGACCCCAGCCCAAGAAGGATCTCCCGTGTGAAATTCATGGATTCATTCTTCCTCTGTCATGCACAAGAATAAATAAGGACAAAACTATGCTTGTTCTTGCTCAGCTCCCACAGAAACCTGTGACTACTTGATCTTGTCGCTAAACCATTACAGAACATAAAAATAGGACTTCATTAGAGAGAGAAAAAAAAAAAAAAGAGAGAGAAGCCTTGAGTGCTGCCTCGGATGGGGACTAGAATATGTTTGAAATAGCCAAACCCTCTCTGTGTATGCCTGTTCTAGAGTCATAGCTTATAAAACTTTCTGTCTCTCCTTTCTCAAAGAGTCTCTGCTGTCTGTAAACAATCTTTTGTGGTTTTTCAGGACAAGATGTGAATGTCTTTGAAGCTTCAGAACACGCTTCAGGCATCTTTTCAGAGATTCATCACGAATCTGCTCTTCATCAAGCCCTCTCCAATCAATTGTGTACATTCTATCTACCAGTCTGGGAGCACAGACAGACAAGGGAAGGGGAGCCAGCAAGCTTTGGGTGTCAATGCACCAGCCAGAGAACAGAGTAGCTCTTAATCAGATGGCCTTTTAATTCATCATGTGAGTTAAAGGCATTAGACCCTCTCTAGGACTTAGGAGAGATGTGCACTCAGCAAAGGCAATGATAGAACAAAGTGTTGCAGTGGAAAGTTTTGTAAATCATAGAATCATAGAATGGATTGGGTTGGAAAAGACCTCCGAGATCATCAAGTCCAACCCTTGGTCCAACTCCA
>JAWWEV010000001.1:112429660-112443703 GCA_035583235.1 Hafferia zeledoni
CCCCCCCCCCCCCCCCCGCGGCCTGTTGTGGCGCACTCGGTCGTTGCGAAGTTCCCGCCGGGCCGCGGCCCCGCGCCGGGCCCGGCCCCCCCCGCGCCGGTGCGTTGTCCCCGCGGCCCGGGGGGCGTTGCGGGGGATGCGGGGCTGGCGGTACCGCCCGGCCTGTCCCCAGCCCCACTCGGGCCCCGCCGGCCCCGCGCCGCGCTCGGACCCGCTTTGTGTGGCAGCGCCGGGAGCCGCAGCGGCCTCGGGCGGCCGCGCCGGGAACTGCAGCGGGGGGAGGAGGAGGAGGAGGAAGGGGCGGTCAGTGGCCGCCATTGTGCGAGGCGGGGGAAGGGGACACACACACAGCCCGCACGGTGCTTGCTGTGACGCCCCTTCCCGGGGGGGCCGGCGCTGGCGGCCGCTTTGTTGGCGCTCCGGTCCGCCCGGCCGCGGTGACGCAGTTGGGCCTGAACTCGTGGTGTTCAATGCCCCCTTTTTTTTTTTTAATTTTTTCCCTTCTTTAACATTCCTACGTTTCCCCTCCCCTCCCCCGCGCTGGGCGGCACCGATGGTTATCTAACCCCGCGGGGCGGGGGCAGGAAGAGCCCCATCTGCCGGGCCGGACAGCGCTCCCCTCCGCTCCAACAAAGTAGGTCACGGAGCGGGCCGGGCCTGCCCCGCTCCCCCCGCAACACACGTGACGGGCCCGCACAGGATCAGCTGCGCCCGCAGTGCCGCACTGTGCGCTGTGACACCCGCGGGGCAGCGCCACAGGATCACTCACCGCTTCTCTCGACTGCACAGAGCCGCTTTTGCCTAGGAGAGAGCCTTTGTTTTTGTTTGCTCTTGAAAAAAGGACCGTTCTTAAGCCCCGCGTTAAAGCTTTTATCAACTGGAGAGATGAGATTTTAAGCATTAACTTTAAAGAGGATGTCATGTGCGAGAATTTTTAGCTATGTGAATGTCTTAAATGGCAGCACACGCAGCTGAGAGTCTGAAAGGACAGTGCTTTGGGATCTTTCCTTTGGATTCCTTCATGTTGGAAGACACTTCTGTGCAGTTGGTCTTATGTAAAATTCAGTTGCATTTAAACATGCCTCACGTTTTCCCGAATAAGTTTGTAGTTTCGCCGTGCCGGAGAACAGCTGTAATAAGGTGATTCTTCAGCTTTCCAGTTCCCCACTGCCTTCTGAACTGAGTCCATATTGTCTTGGACTTTAAAAGTCTGAGTGACACACCAGCACTGAACACTTTTTGGAAGGCTACTGTGAGGCTAAAGGCTATTTTTTTTTAGGGAAAAAAAAAGCAAAAATCTTATTTTGTGAAGTAATTGTAGGAAGACATCATTGATGTTTTGTGAGCAGTAGCTGCCTCAAACATGATGACTAAAATCTCTTAGTGTTAATGCAGTTAAAAACATAAATCTCTACAAGTGAGGAGCCTGACTAAACTGGTATTATTTGGGCTGGAGTCCCTGTAGAGAGGAAGAAATAGCCACTGATTTTAATTAGAATGCATTTGAGTGATCTGCAGACTGTTTAAAATGGCTTTTAGTTGCATGTAGTGTGAAGCAGAAGTCTGGCAGTGATTTGGAGGGTGTGAGAACTGTTCTGGCCTTGCTGCCCCTGTGGTGTGGTGTGTTTATTGGTGGGTGTGAAGACTCTGGAGGATGGTACAGCACTAGTACTAATAGGAGATGGAACTGGTACTATGTAAACAAATTTCTTTGCAGCAGTAGTTTGTCAGAACAACGATTGGTTTTGATAAGCAAAAGGGGATTTTGTTTCTTAGCATAAATTCATGATGTAATGTCTTTTTTTTTTAATCTAGTTTTCTGGTCTAGACTTGAATTCCTCAGACTCTCAGAGTGAAGGAAGCTCTACAAGCAGTAAGTACATGCGAATTCTCAAGCTTACAGACCTACAGTTTTAGAAAGAAGGGGGTTGTAGCTGTGAAAAACAATTTCTAAAGCCAAAATTTACAGAGGCTGATGGGGAAATCAAGGAGGTTGCCAGTTAAGAGTACGTTGGAAATGCTGTGTGTTTTAGGTAGAACCACTTCATATAGCAGTGGTACAGCACGTGCACATTTCTGAAGTACTTAATTAACTGGAGAGAACTCCATGTTCCAGTTTTGTCTCAGATTTTCAGTTGCCTTCAAACTGAGGCCACTGATTGTAGTAGTAACGTGGTGATCTGTCATCTCAACATCAGGTAGAGTAGGAGTGTTAAATCTGCTGATCTTAATTCACTGAATAGAAACTGACTGATGTTAAAGGCTTAGGTACAGCAAGAAGAGAGGGGAATCTTCCAGGAGTTTACATTCAGTTTGTGCCCAGTACATTCTGAATCCTGTTGCTCAGGGGACAGATGCTTCTGGATTTAAATGAGGATTGCTATTCAGAGGCAATTAGGGGTGACTTCTGGGTTCTGATCTGAGCTGAACTGATGGGGATGGAGGAATTTAAGGGGAAGGAGGACTGTGAGTGCCAGTACTTGAATGTCACAGTGAAAATCTTCAGCTGCTCAAGTATCTGGCACCAGATGAAGCCTTGATGAGTTCTAGGAAGTTGAGCTGCAACACCCATAAATGGCATGTGTGACTTGGTCAGAGAAATAGCAAGACATCTGTGCCTTAAAAGCAGCTGCTTAAATGAGAGTGGAATAACTTCAATCTTCAGCTTTGAGAGAATGTTACCAAGTGCTGTATCAGAGGATTCTTGTTTCAAGATGCTGCAGGAGGCCTTAAAGCTTGAGGCACACACGTTTACTAAGCAGAAGCTGTTGTTGACAAGACAAGTATTTCAAAATGTTCCACCACCACAGTCCTGTAACACTTGCCTTTCTTTGTCCTTCAGAAGGCCGATACATTCCTCCTCACCTGCGGAACAGGGAAGCTTCAAAAGCGGGTATGTATCAGAAGGAGTGGCAACATTTTGAGCTGGTTCCTGGGCTGCTTGACTGTCCTGTGCAAAACAAGACAACCTAATCTTTTGCTTTCAGTGTGCTGTTCTTGTTCAGTACCCGACTGACAAAGCACCTTCCCTATTTCCTTAACAATTAACTGTGACCAAAGCAAGATGGAGTCTCCCATCTTAGCTTGGTGAGCTGTGTAATCTTGTGTCAGTCTGAGTGGGTTTTGTGAGTACCAGCTTTTCTTCTGGTGGCTGTGATGTGGAACTTGAAATAACACCACAGTTTCACTGAGTAAATGGATCTTTGACACAAAGGCGTGTTGTCCTTGTTTAGCTTCCTGCAGTTTTTATGGAAGACCCCAGGAGTGCTGGCAGAAGGAAATGTTGCTGAAAGCAACACAGAGTCCATGACCTATTTTGGTCACGTGTTTACACAGGGGTTTACACTGAGCCTTTGCAGCCTCCACTTGAATCTCTAAACAGAACATGATATGGAAGCTCAGTGAAGTAAATCCTGACCTTTCTGTGTGAGATACCCAGAGGGCAGGTGCTGCAGCACGTGTTGTCACCATATCAGTGACTTGTGTGGATGTGAAACATTAACACATCCTGGAATGCAGCAGCCAAAACACTTCTTGTAGTGCCACATCGTACAGGGTGGACATTTCATGGCATGGGAGGACTTCCATCTCTGTTTCTAAAGCAGTAAACTTCAGATTCTTTCAAATACTGCAAGAGGACAACTTCAGTTAGGAGTGGGTGGGAGGGTAATACTGAAACAACTGCTTGTGTCTCTCACAGTGCTGCTTGGAGCTGTTACTTTAAATCTGACTGGATGAAAAATGCTTTGTTCTGGCCTCAGTCTTGCCTTTGTCTGTGCTCAAGCTCGTGGGGATTTTGGGTGTTTGGAGGGCTTTTTAATATATAAAAGAAGCATGGCCTGAAGCATCCAATGATGAACAGCCTGTAACGAGAGCTGAATGTTTTGGGAAAAGCAAAGGGAATGACTGGCAATAGATTTGATGCTCTTGAAGTTCCCGGTCACATTGACCCCAAATTGAACCAGTCTTTGAAGAAACAGACTCCCTAAAAAGCTGTGAGGAATGAACTGGTTTGTCAAAAGCAGGAAACTGCTTTAAGCTGATGAGATTTCTTTTCCTTATGTAGTAATCTGTACCAGACTCCAGTTTGTTTTGTGGATATTGGATATTGGAGGAATGTATTAGTTAACCTTGAGTTCCTCTCATGACCTGTTGGGTATTGGACTGTCAGTGTCATTTTTTTATGCAACATCAGAGTTCAAACATTGCAGTGTATTGTGTGGTTGCTTTTCTGGGGAGTTGGAGCTTCACCTTGCAAGAAGGTAAACAAATCATGAGGCTTGTATTTGACACATGACTTGTTCAGTTAATAGAACTTAAGCTGCCAACTTTGCTCAGTAAACCCAACGATCAGGAATTACCTTCAAACCTGATGAGTGCTCTATCACTGACCTCCTGACAAGGTTCATAATTGCAGAATGGAAAAGCTGTAATTCCAGTTCAGGCCCCTATTGCAGGCAAAGAGGGCATCATAAATTGGGGGTTGTAAAGCTGAGCTGTTTTATAGGGTGGTTTGAAGTCTGTTACACGGTTGTACTTTGGTAGAAGTGATGTTTGCTCCTGTTACTTACACTAAATGGTTTCTTCCATGGCTGCGTGGAAGCTGTTCTGTATTGTGGCTGCTCCTTGGAAGTTTTGTCAGCAGATTTTGCAAAGCCATGAAGTATCAAGCAAAAAAGAACCTTGTGTGGTAGTGTTTGTTTGACTGTACAACAAACTGCAGCCTTACAAGAGCAGTAACCGGATAAAGTTTTTATTGATCAGTTAAACTACTTCAGTACTAACACACCACTACAGCAGGGCTGTCCTGCACTAATGCACTACAATTGTCTTGCTCACGTACTGTGACTGTACAGACTTCTGTGAAAGTGTTAAATAACTTACTGCATTCTAACTTTAAAAAAGGGTTTCTTTCCTCTGTGGTGATGTTTGGACATGCTCTGGAAACAAAGGGTGTGTGCCCGTGGGGTTCTCACTTTGCTCTGTAGCTGATGATGGGATCCCAATTCACAGGCACGACTGAAGTTGCACAATGGGCTTACTCACAGGGAAATAGGAAATTGCTTAAGGCTGTGGACTTGAAAACAGCAGCTGTGCTTTGTGTCCACTGAGAGCTGAGCACCTTTGTGATTCCAGTAGGGATGGGCAGGGAAGCACACTGAGGGATCCAGAGTGTTTAAAACTCCAACAGTGCTTTCTTCAGCTGCCTCCTGCCATTCACCTGCAGGTCTGTCCTGCTTGGATACTGATCTGTTGGCTTTGTAAATGGGAGACAAGGCAGGACAGAACTGCAGGAATTAACAGCCTACATCAAAACAGTGTTCTCAGGTTACTTAATGGCACTTTTCAGCTGTTGAAACCCCATATGCAGCAGGGCTTGCCTGATCTAAAGTGTGTCGCTTCTGTGAGCTCAACTTGGTTCTACTCAAGCTTGTTGTCATGTAATTTTCTTGTTAAACTTTGGAAGCTGCTCTTGGGTGTTTGATCTGATCTATAGAAGCCCAAAGAGGAGATGTTAGAACTCACCTTAAAGATCTCATGCAACCTAAAGAATTCTGTGATTCTGTTTCTCCCATCTTCAAAAAACCTGATGATTGGCTGCTGGCTGTGGCAGCTTTCCAAGCAGACTGGCAGTGACTTGTGTTACAAAATGTGAATTAAAATGCTGGGTTTAAGGGGAAGCACTGGCAACAGGCACTCAGCATAAGGACAAGGGGGCATGATGGGCTCAAGCTCTGCCAGGGGAAATTTAAGTTGGAGAGCAGAAGAAAATTCTTTGCAGACAGAGTGCTCAGGCACTGGAATGGGCTGCCCAGAGAGGGGGTGGATTCCCCATCCCTGGAGGTTTTAACCTGAGATTGGCTGTGGCCCTGAGTGCCATGATCTGGTAAAGGGGCTGGAGTTGGCCCAAGGGTTGGACTTGATGATCTCAGAGGTCTTTTCCAACCCAATTGATTCTGTGGTTGACAGCTGTGATGCTGTTCTGTTCATAGGTGTAAGAACTGCAGAATTGCTCTGGGAGTTGATTAACTTAGTGAATTCCAGACTTAACCAATTTATTGAGAACTGTGTACTGGATGGAATCTAAACCAGTTTTAACTTAGAAAAAAAACAGCTGTGACATTTTAAGGAATTTTGTGGTAATTATTGCATGATCTTACCATTCTCTTCACTTCAGAGCAGTCAGTCTGTGGTCTAAGAGTTTTCTGAGGGCTTTTATGTCTGATTTTAATTTGCCATGTAGTGTTCAAAGTCCTGGCTTTGTATTCTGGTGGCCATTTGCTTAGAATTGCCTTACATGTCCTGGACCTCTGTTCTGTCACGATAGGAATGCCAGACTGAGCGGTGAGTTGGTGAAGCAGGGAATGTACCTGTGTTTGCTCTAAAGGTTGCTGCATGGGCTTACAGAAAGTTATGACAAGGTACCAGCTTCAGAAATCAATGCAGTAGCAAGCTGGTTGAGTCAGCTTACTTTGTAGGCTGTTTGGAGTACAAAATTTTGACTCCTTTTTGCAACTTTTCAGGCTTTGTAGAAGATCTTAAGTACAGGGTCAGCCCAGTATTTTCACTACTGAGAAACCAGATACTTGTATTCCTGAAGATGACTTGTCAGTTCTGCTGCAGGATGACAGACCCCAATATTTGTGGTGTGGTTTCAAAGTTAGTCATAATAAATAAAATCTGGGTTCAGATGCCTTCTGAGCAAGCTAAAGTAACTTGTTTGTATGTTTAAGAAGTGATTGTGGTATTCCTGATCTGTGGGTAGTCTCTGTGTGTGAAGTTATTACAGCCTTAAGGACTAAAGTTACTTGTTAAAGCACTTTGGAGGTCTTGAAGCTCATTCTGTGATCTTGTCCTGATAAACTTCATGCATGGATTGTTTTTGCTGTCTGTTTCAGTTATTCAGACAAATTATTACATGTATTACACTAATTTTAAAAGTTCAGTTGCCACCAGTACATTTCTGGATTTTGGGAAGTAGAATTTCTTAGTTTTAAAAAAGGTGGGTGGGAGGGAAATAAAACTCATAACTTCTTGAGAACATCTAAAAGGGTAGGGTAACTGGGGTAGCAAAGCTTTTTTCCAGGAGATTGGGCCTAGAACAACCCCTCTCTTTGGAATAATTTTGTTTTGTGGTTGCCTTCATTATCTGATGAATAGGTCTTGACTGGTTTTGTGCTGTGGAGCTGGCACAGCATAGTCACAGAAGTGACATTATTTGTTTATCTGTTCCATTATTTAACTTACTCTCTGCTGGAATCCTGTAGCTGAGGCTCGTTGGGTCATGTTTTCAGACTATGGACCTCTGAAACAGAATTTGTAATTTCTCAGTCCAGTATCTGAGCAGTGTTAAATGCCTCGTGTTTGTGCTGCCTCACAGCCTCTGGTAACGGACTAAAAGCAAGGCTTTTACTGATGGTATTAGCAAGCTGAGGGACTTTGTATCCTTTGCATTAACGAACCTCAGTAGGCACCTACAGTGGGCAGGTGTAAAAATGCTGTGGAAAAACCAGGTGTGGTTAATTCAGTGTGAAGAGCTCCGTACCCCTTATTTACACATGGTGCTGTACACAGAGTAAGGCAAAGCAATATCACAGTGCTTTGAGTCCTTGCAGTATGATAAAACACAGTGTGTTTCTAATGCAAGGGCTGATGCCATTTGCTGATCTCCTCCAGAGGCCTTGTTAACCTCCAGAAATTAAAGGTATAATGAAGAATTTCTGTTAAAGTTGGAGAGAGAATGTAGATGAGGCTTGCCAAGACTTAGTGTCTGAATGGTTCTTCTGGTACCCATCTTGCCAGAGTAGGCAAATGAAATACTGGTACTAAGGCATATGCAAGTTTTTAAAAAAACAAACATGCTTGTACATGAGTGGAGGAATTTCAGCAGGTTCTGATGGGAGATGAGAAATGCTTAGTGCCTTGTTGAGTAAGTCTTAACATCCATCCCCCATAACTTCCCTGCTTGAAGGACTTCAGTCCTGCAGACCTTCCAGTGAGGATGTCCTGAACAGAACTTGTGTTTCCTTGCGGGACTGTGGCCTGTGTAACGTGTGGTGTGTCTCTGCCAGGGTTTGACAGCGGTGGCTGGAGTTCCAGGCGGGACAAGGATGCCTACAGCAGCTTCGGGGCACGGTCCGACCGCGACGCCAAGTCCAGCTTCTTTGACCGTGGAACTGGATCCAGAGGGGGAGGAAGGCAAGTACCTCTGAGTCTGGGTGGTGCCTGTGGAGTCTGCCTCAGTTCTGGTGCTGCACCTGTAATCTTGGTGCTGATCTGGGTGTGAACAACATGGTAAGGTAGGAGGAGCCTGGGAGGGGAGAGAGGGAGAGAACCTTGCCTTGAGAGCTTCGTGATTTCAAGGATGGGCGACTTGCATGTGTTAAAAACTGTACCCTGTAGTTGCCACCATCCACTCGCTGCAGCTGTAGGCTGGTTGACTTCAACACTTCACAGAAAAAGTGCTAGGTGGGTGGCTATTTCCAGAAGAGAAGCTGTTGGGAGCACAACATGAGAACATTAAAATGGATTTTAATTTTTTTTTTAATTGCAGTATTTTTTTCTTGTTTAAAAAGTGTAGTTAATAAAACTGGGTGAGACTCTTGCAGGTTCTCTGCCTTGCTTGATCAGTCTTACACACATCATGCGTTGTATGCACAAGTGTGGTGAGAGTGACCTTTATCGACTAGTAAAGCTGACGTTAGTCCTGTATCCAGACTTTTCTCAAACATGATTTACCAGGCCAAAAACTAAACAGTTGAGGTAAGGATTTCTTCCACCTTCTTTGTGAGTCAGTAATACAGGTGAGCTCCCTCTTTATGAAATAATTACGTGACGTGTAATTGAGGTATTTGGTCACATGTGTGGTGGGGGAATAAAAGGACAAATTACAGCATTTGAGGGGTTTGTCTGGACATGGGAGATGTGTGTGAAATAAGGCAGAGGAAGGGGTGGGGGGAATTCAGGATAATGCTTCTCCAGAGGTTTAAGCAGAGCTCCTTAGAAAAAAAGGTGAGCAACTTGGCATTGCAGCTCTACTGGCAGATGATTGTTTGCATTTTTCATGCTTAACCAAACAAAAGTGCTGCTCAAGGTTCATTGTGTTAAACTAAACTGAGCTCTGAAATCACATGAAACTCTCCTGTCTGGCACAGAATAACGTGGCCTATGATGGCTGGGACTAATTTCCATTCTTAGGTCGAGACACAAGTACAGATAATATGATGACCATGAATGGTTCCCCAGTTGTGTATGTAATACACAGAGCAGATGCTGCCACATGATTACAGCTTTGGTTTTGCATGTGAGGAAATGCTGTTGCCTGGGAATGGTGGGCTGATGCTGGTCTGTGTTTAGATACGAAGAGCGAGGCAGAGGAGGGGACTATGACCGGAGTGGCTTCGGAAGATTTGACCGCGGTGGGAACAGCCGCTGGTGTGACAAATCAGATGAAGATGACTGGTCAAAGCCTCTCCCACCAAGTGAACGCCTGGAGCAGTAAGTGATGGAATAGCATAAATTCATGTGGTGGGGCCATTTGATAACTCCAGCAAGTAAAATACTGTCTCTCCTGTTTTTAGGGAACTCTTTTCAGGAAGCAATACTGGCATTAACTTTGAGAAATATGATGATATTCCTGTTGAGGCAACAGGCAGCAACTGTCCTCCTCATATTGAAAGTGTAAGTTTTCTTAAAATCCCTTTTGCTGCTGTATTTAATAGTGACTATTTTGCACGTGAAATTTGATGTCCTGCTGTCTGGAGTTTAGAGAAGAAAGGAAACACTGTCTTACCTTCCTGCAGCTAAGCTGTTTCACAGAGCAGGGTTGCATATGATGAACTAAGTCGTGGGAGAAGCTGTGGAAACTTTCTCAGTTAACACTCAGTAGCTTCCTTTGTGACTTGTCCTTAAACAGTGAACCTTTGAAGAAGTAGAAGTACTTGGAGGTGCTGTTTTGGAATCACATATTAAAGCATAGGCACTGTGTTAGGCTAAGCATAGTGTGCTAGTGTAGTCTGCCTTCAAGCCTGGCTGGCTTGAGATTTGCTTACAAGACTGGTCTAAGTATCTATATGATTCTGAGTAACCAGCTCCTGAGTATCTGTAAACTGTATAGGCAAGTTCTATAAGAAGAACTGAAACAAAAGCTACCTTATAAAATGAGTTCTTAAATTAAATGTGTTCCTTGGTGACTGAAGGGAAGGATCCTGATCTTGTTCATTTTAATTTACAGTTCAGTGATGTTGACATGGGAGAAATTATAATGGGAAACATTGAGCTCACACGCTACACCCGTCCTACTCCAGTCCAGAAACATGCAATACCTATTATTAAAGAAAAGAGAGACTTAATGGCCTGTGCTCAGACAGGTAAGTTGGTAACTCCGGGCTGCTTTAGTCTCAGTAGGAGTGGGGTCTTGAATTACTGCAGTAAGAGTTCTGTACCGTAGTACAACTGCCTGTGCAGAGTACACTGAAGAACCTACAGTGTTGGAAGCTCACAAGTTTTAGAGTCTTGCATCTGCTTTAGATGTGACTTGACTGGATTTGTTGTGTTTGTCGTGAGAGAAATGTTCATGTCTTGAACCACATTCCCTTCAGGATTTTGCTGAGGGGCAGGTCTTTTGTAGTTAACCTGCTGGCTAAGGAGTGCACTCCAGTGGTGTGGGCAGTATCCATGTAGGTGTGCAGTTGTTACTGGGAATATGCTACTGATGCAGGATTTGTGCTGTATTTGACAGTAACTGTTAATAATACTGATTTGTGTTCTGTTAGGGTCTGGGAAAACAGCTGCATTTCTTCTACCAATACTGAGCCAGATATATGCAGATGGCCCTGGGGATGCCTTGAGAGCGATGAAGGCAAGTATTCAAACACCCAGCCCTGGAAAAGCTATGACCAGTGTGTATTTTTGCCCTGTGTGCTATGTGCTAATGTCTGCTACTGAACACAGTAGATGGTCTTTAATATCATCACTTGGGGGTGATAGGCAATCTTACCAGCCTCTAGCAGACTTTAGGTGTTTCCCTTAAAAAAACAACAGATTGTGGATTGCTTTTTTCCTGCCTAAAGAGTTAATATGCAGAACTCAACAAAATTCTTTGTAAATGTTTTTGTTGTTGCATAAGCTTAGAAGACATTTCCCTTGCTACAGAAAACCTCAAGATAGGAAGTATTTGGGTTTATGGCTGTTACTTCTCTGCTGCTCAAGTTTGGGATCCCAGCACAGGCTGTTTTGAGATCAGCATTGTGTGGCTGTTGCTGTACTAACAGCTGGAGCCTGAATTCTCTAGCAGGGCTATCTTCATACACAGTGCTTAAATTGTCTCTCAGCCATGCCTTTTCTTTCTTGTTAAGACTGACTTGGTGACCTGTCTTAAATATTGTATGTAGTAGCTGTTTTCTTCTACCTCATGTCTGGGGTGCTCATTCCAAGTCTTTTTTTCCTTCAGGAGAATGGACGGTATGGGCGCCGTAAGCAATACCCGATCTCACTGGTCTTGGCTCCCACTAGAGAACTGGCTGTGCAGATCTATGAGGAAGCCAGAAAGGTATGTCTTGGAACTCAGTATTACGACTTGGCTTAAGTGGAGTTTTTCTTGGAGCTAATTGACTTTGTTTTGCAGTTTGCCTACCGTTCCAGAGTTCGCCCCTGTGTTGTGTACGGTGGTGCAGACATTGGTCAGCAGATTCGGGACTTAGAACGTGGATGTCACTTGCTTGTAGCAACTCCAGGACGCCTGGTTGATATGATGGAGAGGGGAAAGATTGGGCTGGATTTCTGCAAGTAAGTAATGTGCTGCTTGTCTGTAATACAAATGACTTAAAGCAAGATCTCGTTAAGGACCTTAAGGCTGTGCCTTTTGGACTATCTAAACATACAGTTAAAGACTTGTAACCCAGCAGAGACAGTATACCTAAGCTTACAGAAAGAAGTTCTGAAGAGGGTGTTTTTTTTCTTTTTTTTATTGCTCCTCAGGTACCTCGTGCTGGATGAAGCTGACAGAATGCTTGACATGGGTTTTGAACCTCAAATCCGTCGAATTGTTGAACAGGACACTATGCCACCAAAGGGGGTTCGCCACACCATGATGTTCAGTGCTACTTTCCCCAAGGAAATCCAGGTACTTGGCAAGAGTTTTCATACTGCAAAAGCTTATGCTGAACAAACTTCATGTCTGCAAGGGGGTAAAATGTGCTGATTTGATTTTATTTTTTTTCCTTTCCCTTGTTTAGATGCTTGCTCGTGACTTCCTTGATGAATACATCTTTCTGGCTGTTGGCAGAGTAGGTTCTACATCTGAGAACATCACACAGAAAGTAGTGTGGGTGGAGGAGTCAGACAAACGATCATTTCTGCTTGACCTGCTAAATGCCACAGGTAAAGTCCAGCTTCAGAAAAACGATTAAGGCAAAATTCAGAGGGCAAATCTAATGACTCAAGTAATAAGAACTTCCATAGATCAGGTGAATGGAAGTATATCCTTAAACATGCAATGAATGTATTGCACTGGCTAGATGTCAGTTTTAAGTTGATAACAAGCGCTTCTGTTTATGGAAAATGGAGAGGGAGATCCTCAGTGACTTGAATTTACAATAAATGAGCAGAGAATTGAAACTGCCTGTTGGTGAAACAAAGTATTTGTGCAGCTTTTCTTCTGCTAACCTCTGCTTTAATTGCTGTTAGGCAAAGATTCCTTGACTCTGGTGTTTGTGGAAACTAAAAAGGGGGCAGATGCTCTTGAGGACTTCTTGTACCATGAAGGATATGCCTGTACAAGTATTCATGGAGATCGCTCTCAGAGAGACAGAGAGGAAGCGCTGCACCAGTTCCGCTCCGGAAGGAGCCCCATTCTCGTTGCCACAGCAGTAAGTGAAACATAAACCTTCAGCATGTGAGCCTGTTCACTTGGCCTGTGGAATTTTACTGATATTTGATTTAATCCTTTAACCACTAGGTAGCAGCAAGAGGATTGGATATCTCCAATGTAAAGCATGTCATAAACTTTGACTTGCCAAGCGACATAGAGGAGTATGTACATCGTATTGGTCGTACAGGCCGTGTAGGAAACCTTGGTAAGTGTGACCTGGAATTGTCATACCAGAGTTGGCAGGTATAATAGTATTGGCTAAGTAGCAAATTTCAACTAAGTACTCGAGAGAAGCCCAGGTGCTGCCTTATGTGATCAGGAGCTGTTCGCTGCTGTCGAGCCAGTGTGAAAAGTAACCAGTTCCTTTGGATAATGTTCTTACTGCCATTAAAAGGCTCTCATAACTGTAAGACCAGTGTCTTCTGTGTCTGTCAGTAAGTAGTCAGGATTTTGTGAGTAGCTGTGGTGGCACAATGGTCTCAGACAGCTTTCTCTTGAGGTAATTTTGGTGTTCTCAGGCTTGGCTGTAAAGCAGTGGAGTGTGGAATGGGTTTAAGTGCTGTAGTGTACTTGCACTGTGTGTAGCTAAACCTGGATGTTCATTTTAGGTCTTGCCACCTCATTCTTCAATGAGAGGAACATAAACATTACAAAGGACTTGCTTGATCTTCTTGTTGAGGCTAAGCAGGAAGTACCATCTTGGCTGGAGAACATGGCCTATGAACAGCATCACAAAGGAGGAGGCAGCCGTGGGCGGTCTAAGAGGTAATGGACGCAACTTTGTCTCAATGTGTATGCACAATCCATTGTGAGAGATGGCTCTGGGGCTTGTGTTCAGTCTAAAAATACAGTCTGAGGAAGACACAATTAATGCAGTTTGGTGCACGTGAAGGTGACAGCTTGGTGTCTGTCTGGTTTTGCTCAGTCATAAGATGGTTATCTTGTAAGATTTCTCTTAAGCAGACAGCCAGATGCAACTGAGGTTGAATGACATAAGTAAAACTGGTTTTAGAGCTTCATGAAAACACTAGAAAACACTTATAGAAATGTATACATGCCCATGCCAGATACATACCTTAAGCAGCTGGGTTTGATGTTTAGGAGAAGGTAATGCCATGACTCCTGTCGAAATAGTAAAGTCATCCTTTCCTACCATATGAGAGATGGTCATA
>JAWWEV010000001.1:112449012-112469593 GCA_035583235.1 Hafferia zeledoni
AGGGGGTGGGAGAGACTTGGGTTAATGTCCTAGTGTGGATTTCATAGCAGTTCAGAGAGCAGTGGGGTTAGCAGTGGTTGGGTTACTGTTCTGTTGGTTGCAAACATGAAATCTGGGCAAGGACTGAGTACAGGAAAGGTGAATTGTACAATCAGGATGCTCCTGGGGCTGTGGCAGTCAAAAGTTGCACTGTAAACCTCATTAAAGCTGTGTGTCTGTAGGCTTCGAGTTTGTGAATCATCAAGTGCAGTGTTCACTGTTGCTCATATTGATCAATGTGTTCACAAAAATAGCCTGCAGTGAGTTATTACAGTCTGCATTGAATTACAGATCCTGTTAGCTGTCAGTCTTGGGGGGAGGGGAACAAAGGAGTCTGTAGTTTCACTCCTGCTGTGTTCTGAGCTCTTCCACTTCAGTGATCCTGGCTGGAGCTGCTGCAGCACACAAGCCAACCTGCCAGCTGTAAAGTGGATCCTTTTTGAGGGGAAGAAGATGACCAAGACTGTGGAGATGACAGAAAATGCAGCATGAAACTATCCTGGTTGCTACGGTGTGTCCGAGAACATCAGCGCAGATCCTGTCTGTGGTTCTGCAGCCCCGCAGTCAGTTGGTTCCTTGAATCACTGGATGGTGCCAGTGCTGCTCATATGTAACACTCATGTAAGTAAAGTGGTCTGTGCAATTCTCCCTTGTTCACAGAAAGATGACACCAAGCTGAAGAACCCTGCTGGTGGCTAATGAGGCAAGGCAGGATCAGAGCCAAGATTGGGAAAGCCCATAGTGTTGGGAGGGCCTTTCTTCACTTGTTGATCTACCATGACATGGTCCTCTACTGCTGCTCTTAGTTCTTTCTGGGTGCTGTTGAGGGAAGGTCTGGAAAGGCTGTCAGTGTGAGGGATCTCACCAGTCTGGACTGTCCGTTTAGGATAAAAGGGTGGAAGGAAATTCTGATGGGTATTTAGCTATTAGTGGCACTGCATCTCTGCAGAGTTTTTGGAAGCAGTTGAAGTTCTGCTCTAAACTGCATCTTACAGAGAGTCAGTTTTCTCTTTGTCCTGATGCTTCAGGGGAAATTCACCACATACATCATCTGATTTATTAGCAAAAAAATATTGCTGCTGAAGGAACTGCATTGTTCAAGTAGATGTTCAGTGTGTTCAGAGCACAGATTACACTGTGCTGAAGGTGATTGGTGAGCTCTACAGTGACAGCATCAAATTACATATTTAATGGGATGAAAGCTACATTCCTTCTCGTGTCTTGTGCAAACCAGATTTCTCAGGGGGAGTGTTTGTCATCAAGGGTCATCTGTGAGAGGCCAGGACTGCAGGCTTTGCAGGGAAGGCTGAAGTACAGTCTGGAGCAAATGGATAGGAATCTGTTGTCAAGTGCTTAGATATTCAGTGCAGAAGATGAAACTGTTTCTTCAAGGAGGGACCTGATTACCAGAGATCTTTCAGCAGCTAAAGAGTTTATCTAATCTGCTTCAGTTGATGACTCATTGGAAAAGTAGCAGTAGTGTTAAATTTGAAAAGGAAACAAATATAAAAGGTTAGGCAAAGACATGAGGCATCTGTTCCCAGCTGTGCTGCTGCTCTGGGTTACCTGGGGTCAGTCACATGTCATGCTGCAACTGTTCTCTTTGTCTCTTGTTCATCCTCTGTCAGTGTAAAGACATCAACTTTTTCAGTCAATGATTGCAACACCACATCTGGTCTTACCTGGGATTTCTAGGTTCTACTTGAAACAACTAATTTGCAGGTAGGTTCAGCCTAAAAAATATCATGGTTTAATAAGCATGGAACACCTTAGTGTATTCCTTGATCATTCTACTGTAACAGGAGAGATAAATGAGATTTCTGATAGCATTTCTGAAATATTTACCCTTGTTCTCTCTAACCCAACTTCCGTTGTTTACTTTTTTTTTTTTTGCTAAACATTTATTTCTTCTTGCAGTGAAAACAAACATTGCTTCTGATGGTACTTGAGATCTCAGAGGCTTGTGTGATTGAAAGCATTTCTTGTGAAGCAGGAGAAACAGACACTTAGGACTGTTTACAAAGAAGGAACAGCCAGAAATTAAGTGGACCAGGAATCTTAATTGAAGCTATTTGTTAAATACCACTTGTGTGCTGAGCTTAGTCAGAGATTAGATTCATGTTAAGGGATGTAAAAACACTTGAGGGCTGAGAACTGGCTTATGGGAAACAAGAGTACCACACTGTTGGTCTTTTCCAGCTCTCTCCATCCATGTGTGAAGGAGGTGTGCTCGGGGCTCTCTGAGTGCAAAGACTGTGTACTGAAGTACGTTATTTACATTTTGTGGGTGTACAAATATGGCATCATATACTTGAAAACTTGCCCGAGTTTTTTAACTGTATCAGCCCATTCAAAATGGGATACATCCTCTCACTGCTCCTGACACAGCTTAGGAATCTGATTGAATTACAGTGGGATTTATGAAAAAAAATTCCCACAGGGACTCAAGTACTTGGCTGTTTTATGTGGATAAATTAAAATGATAGGCTCAATGCAACCACTAGTGCTTCTGCAGGGCTTCTCAGGAACAAGTCTCACCCTGTTTTGGAAGGAGGTCAGCCTTGCCAGGAAGTGGAGACACAGAGCAAGAGGCCAGTGGCCGAGTTGGAATGGAAGCTCACTCTCTGTTTGCTCTTGCAGTGCAAACATCAGCTCCCTCCCCCGGTGACTGGACTGGGAGAAGCAGTGTGGGGAGCTCAGCCCTGGCATGGGAACCAACACTCAGACTGCAGCCACTGCACTCACCCTGGAACTCCTTTCTCTCCAGTAGTAACTCCCTGGGAATCAGTTCCCTATGCAAGATGAGCCTTATGGTGGTCATCAGGGTTTTCTGCTACTGCTGGTTGGACTCCAGTTTAGCACCAGAGTGATGCATCCCTGCTGGCCTTGCTGTAAAACTGGGGTGGATGTTCTGAAAGGAGTTAATCAGGACTTTGAAATACACTGGACAGGAACCACTCATGGACTGGGCGCAGGTTTCAGTTCTGCAGGACACAATAGCATTCCCAAAAGTTGTAGCAAGTAGAGCTGAACCCTGCTGAGTTTTCTGGCATGGGCTGTGCCGTGGGATTATGAATATTTAAACAAGGTGGAAGCATCAGGACATCTGTGGGTCTCTGCTTGAGCCAGTGTGTGCTCAGAGAATGTCTGCTCACAACCACCAGTCATTCCCTGGGGCTTTGGTGAACTCAGTGGAGGGTCACTCTAGGATGCCCCAGAGGTCAAATCATGCTTTTTAGCATGGATACTGGAATCTCACTCCCATATAAGGAAAGGATCATACTCCTTTGACCAATGCTTTTAATATTAAGTTTACAGGTTTTGATTTAGAAGTCTGATCATTCTTAGTTCAAGCCCACATGGACAGGCTGTAGACACCACAAACAGGTTCACCCCTACCCCAGTCTCAGTTCTGCTGAAGGCATTGGATTTGAGGTAGAACATGCAACAATGGAAACATTTCAGAGCAGTTTAGGTTAAGATTTATCAAGAATTACATGCATTAATTATAGATTAGGCTTAGGGACAAGGAAAGTGTTTCCACATGGATGGTTCAATTGGAAGCACAGATTTTTTGGTGGTGCAGTTTCCTAGTTACTCTGGCTGTTGAGTGGTTTTGTGATTAGAGATTACTTCTGTGCTGGGTTTTGTGTCTGTCAGTGTGTAGGCAGGGTGTTAAATTGCCAGTCATGGAGCTGGGGACTGCCAGACATTTGTTGCCACGTGTTTGTGCCTTTTGTCCCACTGGCTTAAAACCACTTTGTTTTCCTTCTGTCTCCCCTGACTCTACTAAGCCCAACCTGTACTTTCCTCTGAGTCCCTCATCCTTCTGAACCAGGTAACCCTTCTTTTATTCCCAAACTTTTTAGCCACCATCTGCAACCCCAGCTTGGTGTGGGTAATTTCAGAGATCCACTTGCTTTTTCCTACTGTTGTTTCCCTTGATGTTCCTGCTTCTGGAGGGCTATTTCTACTGTGCAGTATTCTGCCTCAAGTGTGAAGGTCTCCTTTCAGTTAAGGGCAGGGTAACTACAGCTGCAGTGCCCTTCAGGATGGCAAATCCATGCCCCAGAGGAAGGGTTTGCAGGGCTACTCAAGCAGGACCTGGTAAGTAATAGGTCCTGTCTGAGCTGCAGGCAGATGGCTGTGCAAGGCTTTTCTCAGCAGAATTGTTACTGTAGGTTATTTAAACACGGCTCTGCTGGGTCACTGAATTCTTTCAGCCCAGCCAGTAGCTGGCAGAAATGGATATGGCTGTCAAAATTGCATGTAGTCCTCAAAAACTGCTTTATAAACTACTCAGTGTCTGAATTCTCATCAGTTCAGGGGAAGATACAGATTTTTGTTGAAAAGGATTTTGGTTTTTACAACTATTTTGTAAATAGCATAAAATAACCAGAATGGAGTGACTGATAAAGAACCAAAATGAGGAAGAAGCTAGTTTAGATTTACATACTAGAGCATGCTGTATTATTAAAATTAGACCTGGATGAAATGTTTTCCCTTTTCTGTGGAGTCTTTCAACCTTAAAATTAAAATCTTTCCTCCCTACTGATACAAATCAAAATAGCAGTGTCTTTGATGTAACATAAAGCCTGGGTTATTTGATAACGTCAGGCTATTTGTTGTATTGCTTCCTTTATTAAAAACTGCAGTCAAATTGCTTTAGTTTCCAAATCCAATTCTCAAAATACACTTTTTTTAAAGAATTGACATTTTGACGATTCTGAACCGCTTTTCACAATGGCCCCACCTTACAAATGTTTTGTTGAAGAGCTCCTGTCCAGCTCCATGATCATTTCTTAGTGTGTGATGCTGTTTTCTTTGTCACATCATGACTCAAGAGCTGCACTGCCTGTCCCCCGTTCAGCTGTGGGTGCTGTAGGTTCAGGGCTCGTGTGTGGGTACAGCCTGACAATAGAAACCTTGGGCTGAGCTGCTCCCCTCCAGCAAGCAGCAGGGGCACCTGTTTTGCCTTGTTTTTCACTGTATTATTTTATCTATTCATTTTATAAAGTTACCTCCAATTTACAAAACTACAGCCTCAGCAGCCAGTGTGTTCAGTATGTGGATTGTAGAATAATACATCTGATTTATAGCCCCATCCTGCTCTCAGATGTTGTAGAGAAAATGTCTATTGGATTTCTGAGAGCAACAGTGGTCCTTTTAAACACCTGGCTAATTTGTCTCCTTTTGTGCACTGTGCAGGGCTGGTTTTGCTGATGCCAACACTAGTGTTACATCATTTCAATTAATGCTCTTGCAAAGCACTTTTCCAGGCTCAGAAGAGACAGTTGAGGCAGAATTTCCAAAGCATCCTGGCTCTTGCTTACCTTCACTGCTGTTTTCTTGAAAGGAAAGTTTCCTGCCAAGTGGGAAGACAGTGAGGCCCTGGCACAGGTCATGGAGAGGAGTTGTGGATGCTCCATCCCTGGAAGTGTCAGGTTGGATGGAGCTCTGAGCAACCTGGTCTAGTGCAAGGTGTCCCTGCCTGTGGGCACTTCCAACCCAAACCATTTTGTGATTCTATAAAATTCAGCAGCTCTCACTAATTCCAACTTGGTGTTCCTGGTGGGCAGATGGCTGAAGGACAGGCCTTTCCCAAGCCTTGGAGGCAGCAGGTGGGCAGTGGCAGTGTTGGTTTTTGCTGCTGGAAATGAGGCTTGTTGGGGATCTTGCTTGTTGGGGATCTCCCCCAGGTGGGGGGAGAGGCAGCTCAGCCTTGCTGCAGTGAATCTGTGCCAGAGGCTTTGCCCTCTTGTCCAAAGCAAAGTGGGAATCAGATCAAAGCTTTGGATCTTCCTGCTTTAAAGTCACGGGACAGATCAGAGTGTGTGTCCTGATCCATGTCCTGGGGGTGGCTGGGAAGAGGAGGCACTGGCTGTGGGGGAGGAAGGAGGGAGGGATGGCAGCTGGGTGTGTTGGCACTGCTGCAGGCTGGCTGCTGATGCTTGCAGGCTGCCAGGAGGATGTGCCTGATGAGCTCTGTGGGGAGAGAAAATGTCCTGGATCAGTTAGTGCTGGCAGGAGCCAAAGTGAGACAAATACTGAGACTGGAGTGCTCGGATGTGAGTCTTTCCCAGGCTTTTCATGCAGAGCTTCCCAGAGTCCCTCCCTGTTCACAAGGCACATACCACATTTTTCTTTTGAACATATCACTGAATTGGTCCTCTCTTGCTACAGAAATGTCTCAGTTTCCTTCTTCATACAGGAGGCTTATTTAGCCTTTTAACTAGTGGGTGACTGGTGTTACCCCTCGTTCCTGGTGTCCCTCCTGAGTATCAGATTTGTGTACCCTTGCACTGGGAGGCAAGGGAAGGCTTGTGGCTCTGGGGTGACACCTCCCTGTGGCACTGTCCTCAGAAATAGGTCTGGAGCAGGTTGTACTTGCTTTTCTCCCACCAGAAAGTTCCCGTTGTGATTATGCTGGAATCACTGGGAGGTCCTTGGAGTGCTGGCCTGGAATAGCACTGGGCATGGGAGAGCAAGCAAAGCAGCAGCTGAAATGAATGTGGTTGATGGGTTTGATTTCTGTTGCTCTTGTATGTTGTGTCACCAGAGACTCTCAGAGCACGTTCTCAAGTACTCTGGGCAGTTACCTGTGGGATTGTATTACAGTGTTAATAAAGGAACAGGTGGGAAAGAAACATGTCCAGGTTTTTGCAGATCAAACTGGAGAAGCAGCAGTTAGGGAGTAAGGAAATAGTGCTTTCAGTGCAGCAGGGAAGGCTGTCAGTCTCCTAGCAGGGTGATAACTGATGGGCAAGAATAGAGTGCATTAGTGTCAGAACAATTCCATCTCATGTCTCTTCAAGTCTCCACAGCCCAACTGGTACATGATGCATGTTTACATAGTGAAGTGCCAGTAAACCAGGCTAGAGAGGAGCCAGGCTTCTCCCAGCTGACTTAAATAATGTAAAACTACTGCCCTTTAGTGGGAAACACTGAAAATCCCAGACAGTGCTGAATCCCCTTTCATGTGATGAGAAATTAATTCAATTTCCAACCCAGTATAGCCAATATTGAGATTAATTTATGCCTCAAGTTCTAACATTAATCTTTAATTTATCTTGATGCCTCTTCATGTGGCTGAGAGCGCAGCCTCTCCTGACTGGGCTGTTTTGATCAAAGGTGCTGTTCTTCAAGGGCTGTAACCCCTCACACTCTGCAGTCAAATGCAGCAGACCTGTGCTTACCTGCAGGACCAGAAGTGTTGGGAAAGATACTTGCTGTAAGCAGCCCTTCTGCCTTTGAAAGGCAGGGCACATGTGCAGGAGGGTTGGAAGCATTTACTCATCCTCCCTTTTTTTAGGCACTTGGCTCCCAGGTGGAGTCTGGGCCCTTGGGCAGCACCTGCAGGTCACAGGAAAGCTGCTCTGCAGAGCCCCTGCCATGGCCAGCCCTGAGGGATTTCTGTTCATCCCTCTGCCCACAGAGCTCAGCCTGTTCAAGCTTGATGACTTGTACATGAGAGGATGGATGTGCCATTAGTTTTGGAACCAGGTGCTTAAACAGTGTAGGAATCCTTCATTTTTCACTGGTGGTGATTCATTTTGCCTTGGACAAGGAATCTGCATGTTCAAATGCAACCTTTCTGTTGCAGCTTTCATGTTTTGGTGTGTGGCCATGTGTCGTGTGTGTTATGGCTGCTCATGTGCTCCTGTGTGTTCTGATGGACTGAAGCAAGTTCAGAGGAAATCTGGAGCCCCTGAGCAGACAGGGGTGTAAGGCAGAGAGGTGCACAGGTCCCAGGCTCCAAACTTACTCCATCTATTTCATTGTCTTTCACTTACCTTGTTCCCAGGTATTTTGATTTTAACACCATGGGGCTCCTGTTCAAACTCCTTCTGGACCATCTTTTATACCTTGTTCCACCTTACCAGTTGTGGGATATGTCTCCCTTTCCATTATTTACTTCCTTTTCCCAAATGGGACCATGGAATTGTTAGTGTTGGAAGGAACTTTAAGGATTATTTGGCTCCAAACTCCCCTGCCATGGGCAGGGACACCTTCCCCTAAACCAGGTTGTTCTGAGCTCCATCCAACCTGGCCTTGAACACCCCAGGGATGGGGCAAACCCCAGGGGTGGGGAATCCACAACTGCTCCTGGCAAAGCTCTCTGGGATTGTCCCTGTGGAGGTGTCAGGGTGGCTGTCTACATGCCAGACACCTCTCACAATGGGCTCATGGGATAACAAACCTGTGCAGGGACACAGATCCCAAGGGTGAGGTCCCATAGCCTTTTGCTCCGTGTTTGTATAGTCTGTAGCAGAGTAGCATCCTGTCTGACTTGCCATGCAGATCCTTAGGGTTACTCATGGGAGCAGGAAGGTTTAGCTCTGTCATTCATATACAGAGTGATGCTGGCAAGATTTCCATAGGGAGGAGCTTCATGGGGGTCTCTTAGGTCTTTTTTTCTTGTGGTCTCCCCAAAGTCTCAGCTGTGAGCTGGGAGAGGGTGGCTGGCAAGCTGTAAGCAAATGTTACAAACTTCATCTGAGGAAATTACTGTCTGGGGGAATAAACAAGCAGTGTGTTGTGTTTGGCTTTAGGAAATTCAGTGATTAGCTAAGGCTCTTTTAAACCTCATCCATAAACAGACTCCAGCTGTGGCTGTCCTGGGGTCTGTACACCCTTGCTCCGAGCTGCAGTGCCAAAATACAGGCTTTTTCCTGGACACACTTTGTCCTGAGATGATCTCTCAGTTTGTGAATGTGTTCTGACTTGGCAACCTTAATTGTTTAAAATATTCAGCATGACATCTGTGAAACTGTGCAGACCATGGCCCGATGACTGACTGGGGGAGTTACCAATGCCCTCTGCAGAATGACAATTAGCACTGGTGTCAGTGCTGACAGCTCCAACCTCGATGGTTTGGGAACACATCACCCCTTGTCTGTTGTAGCTGAGAGATGGAGCCGCAGCTTTTTACAGGCGTTGAAAGACAAAAAGTAAAGGGTGTGAAAACCACCGGCAGCCTGGAAATGTATTGGTGTCTGCACTGCACTTATCTATGTGCAAGGCTAAAATAGGACACATCTATATTTATAGGGGTACAGTGCTCCAGTGACCTTCCTAGGCTGTAAACCTCAGATTTCATCATGGTGTCAATTCACAGGTAAGGAATCAAATATCTGGGCTGAAAGGCTTGTTGCCAATTTGCTGTGCTGCTTGTTTGATTAAATTTCAATATATGAAATTCCTCTTGATGGAAAAGAAAGGCCAGCACTTACACCAAACCCCACAGTAGTGTATTTATGACAGTACAAGGCAGATGAGTAACAGTATGTGGAGGAAGTTTCTGTGAGCTGCCTGGTGGTTGCAATAGGCACCACCAATTACATGTATCATCTGTCCAAGTGCAGTCACTGCTGTGACACCCCTCAAGCTCAGACACAGCACTGCAGAAGCTGTGCCAGGATGGCTGGGTACTAATGATGCCCCATCTCTTCCTTACAGATGCTTATCTGCAACTTTCACTTGCCATTTCATGTAAGTGGAAGGTGAAAGCACTGAGTATTCCAGGCTTATCAATGGATTAAAGCTGGCAAGAAAGTTAAAAGCTCCAATCATTTCTTTTTAGCAGGCTTATGACAGATAAAGGAACTTTGAAGTATTTCTATTCCTCCCCAAACGAGGAATGTCAGATAGACTGTTTCCTGCTTTCCCTCTCTTAAGAGTATGGTGTGAGAGGTCTCAGAAGTATTAAATTGCCTTTCCTTAATCAGAAAGACAAGAGTCTTGGAGCTTTAAGAGAGCCATATTTTCTTCTCAACAGTTCTCAAACATTTGAGCTACATCAGATTTAATGATCCAGGAGTTTTAAAGGGGCTGAATAAATCACTTTTGCTTTTCCTCGAGTGACATGCTGATGATAAACTCTGTGCTAGAGATCTGGTAGATCCTTCAGGAAAAAAACAGCATTAAAGCCAGACTGAACTTACAGCATTTAAAAAGCACCAGTAGAAAAACATGCCTCAAAAACATAAATGTTACTGTTCAACACAAAAATGTCAAATGTGCATGAGGTTTCTTCTGTTCTTGGAGACCTTGGTTATATTCAGTAAATATACTAGTGGTAACTAGTGGTAACTTGGAAGCCTGAGGAGTGGGGAGGAGGAGGAGGGATAAGCAAACAGAAAGCTGACAAGGGGTGCAGCTGTGCAAGCAAGGCTTGGCAGGCTCGAGGGGTGGCTTAAAGCCCTGGTAGGTCACAGCACAGTTTGTGCTTTCTGATTTACGAGTCCCACACTTGGAGTATGTCCTGGCTTTGCTGTGCTAATGGCTTCAAGTACCCAGGAGTGTGTGTGGTGTGTGTCACTCATCAGGCAGCAGCGCTTTGCAAACACACTGCTGCATTCCCACCCACTGGAGAAGGTGCTTTGCAAAATGCAGAGCCAGAGGTGTCACTGTGCCTTCCAAACTGGACCCTGAAGAGGGTTATTAGTGGCTAGAAAGGACACAAAAGGGTCTCACTTGCTGATGAAGGTTATGGTGCATTGCCATGTGAACATTGCAGCCTGTATTGCCAGCACAGCCACTCAGCTCATGCAGGTGCTGTCAAGCCAGGGAGAAGGAAAATAAATAAAGCCATATGCCTGCATATACTGCAAATACATCACATCCTGTTTATCACATACAACTCCTCCCACCCTATTAATGGAACATCCTTGAGGTTTCAAGGTGCAGTGCTCAGCAGCTGCTGATGCAAAATGACAAGAGCAGAGTGATGATGTTTTATACCACCCACAGGTCAGGTCTGAAAGCTTTATTTACATACTGCAAGGCTGTTTGCATAAGGCCTTGCCTGCTTTGGTGCATGGGAAATCTGGTGGTGAAACAATTCAGTTGTGTTACAAAATTAAAAAGCATTCTAAAGACTTAAGACATTAAGTGCTATTTGCGTGCTGCTCTATTGCATTCATAAAACACCCCAGCCTGGCTCTAATGGGCTGTAAATGAAGTCCTGGTGAAAAATTTATCAAAATAAAACTACAGACAGCCTGGAGAGTGCCTTCCAGGTTCCTCATAAAGACTTCATATCAATTAGCAAAGCAAGTCCCAGAGAGCACATAACAGGCTTTACACTGGGCCTGCAGATGCTGGAGTGTGACTTTGCTTTTTACAGTACCAGTATTTACACCAACCGTGAGCTGGGTGATCACAGTTTTCAGGGAGAGCAAGGAAACAGCATTGTTTAGAAGGCAAGATAAACAAAATTGTTACTACCAGGAAAATGGGAAGTCAGAGCTGTGTGGGCTGAGTTCTGTCCTTATTTGGCTTTGGGGAATTATGTGATTTTATTCTATGACTCAGAGTTGTTTTTACAGCATTTGCGTCACCCAGAAAAGGTGAATCTGCATAAGACCCAGCATGTTCCAGGAGAGAATATTTTGTTCTGCAATGTGAACTTGCTAACAGACACTGACAGCTTTCATGTTTTGCTTCATTATTATTATTATTGTCATTCAGGCATAAGCTGCAAGATGTCTCAGAGCTATCAGTTTGTGTTACTGCAGCAAGTATATGCAGCATCAGGGAAAATCATAACACTTGGAGAATCATTTTACAGATCAGCAGTAGTGAGTTCCATTTCTGGAGAGAGCCCTAAGCTTTCTGTTTGCCTCCTTTGACCCCTGTTCATGTGTGGAAAAACACATGATAATGTAACTGTGTGATAATGTAATATGTGTGGATAATGTAACTGCCCCCCTCAGTTCCCCCTGGATCTGGCCATGTTATTTCACTAACCCATTATAGGTGCCATAAATTGGTCCCTGCCCTGAAGTGTAAACGCTTGTGTTTTTCCATCCTGCAGGGTGGTTGGAGAATTTGGCACGCAATGCCTCAAGGAGCTGGCAGGGCTGAAAGTAGGTGAGCTCAGGCATCGGTTTGAAGATGCAGCAAATCCAAGCGAATCCAAATTTAGGGCTTTGGAGGCTGGCTCACAAGTGCTGCAGCCCTGTGATGCAAAGTGCTGAGCCAGGATTGGCTCGTTGTGCTTGTTCAGATGTGTTCGAGTGTTTCTGAGAAGTTATTTTTGTGCTGGCAGGCTCTGTCAGAGATCAGGTGGTGTCTGCCCATGCGGCTCTGCCTTTTGCAAGGCTGGAGATCATTCCTCTTCCTGCAGCTGGCATGGAGCTGTCACAAAACTGTGACCCTGACACAAACACTGCTCTGGCTAATTGGACAGGAGTGAGGTTGGGTGCCCTCACCCAGCCTGGACCACGGCAGTGCCACTGTGTGGGTTGGTTTCTGGTAATGGCCATGGAGGAACCTCAATCTCCCTTCCATTGCTCGGGACTGTGTAACAGCTTGGATGTAGCTGAAATCCAAAGCAGAATGAGGGTTCTTTTGTTCCTGAAAGAGGGACAGACACCTTTTACCCCCTCTTTGCTGGACATTGCAGGCACTGTTCTGTGCCTCTAGTTCACTGTGTCACCTGTTTGGCACCGAGCTCAGGCACCAGGGTGTGCCATGACCCTGTGAGCCATTTCTGTAAAGCAAACTTCCTTCTCTCTCACCTACTAATTTTTTTCTTTCTTTTTTTTTTCTTTTTCCTTTTTTGTGTATTGGCAGTGGTCTGCTTTTGGCTTTTGCTTTCCATTCTCTCAGGCTTTGGCAAGAGAAAAGGCTGAGGCTCAGTAAAGTACTGCAGCCTGGCGGGGGTGGGGGGGCACTGCAGTAATCTGCTCTCTGTCTCTCCTCTGGTGTCCAGAGGAGAAGAAAGTGAAGCCAACGTGATTATCAGATAGCTCATTAAGTGAATCCCATCAGAAATGGTCACTCTTCAAATTCTTGGTGATTTAATTCCCCCATTTAATTAATGCTCCCCCTAGAAATGATTAGCTCACATTAGAGACAAATTTCCTGTTAATTTTCTATTTGATAATTAGTGCTCTTCTAGGCCCTAGTTAAGCTTTCTTCCCTTATGTCAGATTTAATCAAAAGCAGACACCTAAGTCTTTTCATCTGAGTTTCTGTTAATGTTGGCATTTCCCCTTTTAGGTGTGAAAAGACAGGCAGGGGCTGGCAGTGCCCACAGGACCTCCTGGAGAGGTGGTTCCTTCCCCACTCCTGCTGTGGGCTGTGCTTGAAAGACAAAAAAAAAAAACAGCTCCAAAATTAATTACAGTGCAAAACTGTGACCTTTGCAGCTTCTGCTCTGCTGGTGCCCAAAGTCTCTGAGCCTTGGTTTTTTTTATCTGCCTGAGTGTTTTTTGGGCACGGGGCCAGGGGCAGTGGAGGTGAGAGCTGCATTCAGGGGCTTTCACGGTGAGTGGGGGAATTTTCTTTTGAGGTCTGGTCTCTGCTCCTGAGGCTGCTGCTGTATTTTATCTGCAGATTTGTTCAATGCAAAATGCAGAAGCTGCCCAGGAAACAGAAGGCGATTCTTCCCCCATCCGCCCCCCCCTCCCCACGACTCCCCCTGGAAGTGTTCGCAAATCCCGTCTCCTCTTTCACTCTGTGTTCTGCCAGACAGAAGCTGCTGCGTTATGTAATTTCACTGCACAGTGTCATGGTTTCAACAGGAGGGGGGGATAGTCCCCTTTGATCTGTGCTCCCATCACTCCTGCCAGTAGGGCACTTCTCTGGGGAGGGTGCTGTGGGTTTGGCTCTCTCCATGCAGTGGGAAGCAGAGCTTGGGGCTGCTGTTTGTCAGGGGAGCACTGAGGAACCTGCTGGTGCAGGAGCCGTGGGTGATGCTGCGGAGCACAGTTTGTCCCTGCACGCTCCCAGGGGAGTGGTGGCAAGGGTTTGGCTGAGGCTGGCGTGGGATGGAGCTGGGATTGCTCCTTGGGCTCCCTGCACGGAACAGCAGAGTCCCAGCGACACCTGACGGAGCGGTTGGGGCTGGGCTTGGCTGGTCATGCACGGGCACGACAGAGGAAAGGCAAACAGATTTCTGTATTGAAAGGAAGGCACGTTCCATGCTTGAATAAATATAATGTTCAGATCTCTCTCAGCTGCTGCCTAAGCCTCAAGTCTCACAAAACACTTCTGTTCCTTGATTCAGGCCCAGAGCCTTGAGGTGTTTAGGCTGCTGACATCCCCTGGCAAACACCTAATCCTTTTTAGGTCGCTCAGGTGTGAAGAGAGCCACCTAAACACAGGTGCTGCTACCTAGCACAGCCCCAGAGCTGCAGGGGTGGGTCTCAGACAAGGTGTCCAGATCTGTGCTTTGCTGGCACAAGCCAACCTCATGGTACAACATTACTGCTCTGGCTGCTCATCCCATTCCCCTGCAGATGCCACTGCCCATCAGGTTGTGAGGGACCCTTGTGTTCTCCCCTTTCTGCACCCTGAGATGAGGCTGTAGCCTTTCAGCTGGAGACCCTCAGGTGACACACAGCCAACTTGCAGCACTGATGGGGTTCCTGGTGCCTTTCATCAAGGCACCCACTGAGCATCTACCCCAAATAATAGTCTGAGTGTATCCTGGCTTGGTGATTTCATTTGTTGCTTCCATAGTCTGCTCTTTATTTGCAAATTTTAAATTGCACCACTTGTGTCCCCAAGCAGTGAAGTTTCCCTGTCTAAGGGAAGCATTTCTGTTCAGTGGTGAGTCCATTGCTTTGGCAGGAGAGAGAGACTGTGGATGGGCTGTGCACCTGAGTGGCTGCTGTGAGTACTCAGAGAGTGCCAAGCAGGGAGAGGATGTTTTGGATGCCCCACAGGTGCTGCCCCACACAGCCTGACATGTTGCTCCTTCCCTCTCCCACAGCCTCATGTACCAAATGCGTCTCCCCTGCAAAATCTGGTAAGGCTCAGAGGAGAAGTGTGAAAGAACTGCTGAAATCAAACGGAAATAATAACCATAGTGAGAAATTCTGGATAGAAGACAGTTTTTTTGAGGACTGTGGTATCTTGCAGAGCCCTGGTGTGATTTATTTTTAATGCTGAATGTCTAGTCCTCTGTCGCATTTCCCACAGCTCGGCTTCATCAGTGCACTTCTGCAGCATCTCCCTCCCCCTGCCTGATACACATCATTTGTTTCCTCATTTATTTTCTGTTTCCCACCATACTGGGAGGGCAGATACTCTCTGCTCTCTGTTATAACTCAGATCAGGAACAGCAGCTCCAACAGCTTGTTGCAACACACTTGTTGCTAAAGCCCAGCTTTTCCAACATGAGCAAAGAGGGTTTCCCCCACCTCTCTGCAGGCTCCTGTGAATCTGACTCAACCTGCACAGCATCCTTGCGTGCAACCTAGAAATGGTTAAGTGATGAGCAGGTTGTAGTGCGGCTGCTGTCAAGCCAGTAGGAGTGGAGCTTTCTCTTCCCATTGCCAGTTGCCAGGCTTGGAACTCAGCACTGATCCTATCCAAGAGCTGCCTCCTCTGCCACCATCAATTCAATGTCTCAGGAAAAGGTGTAGAAACCCTTCTCCCACAGGCATCCAGGTCTTCTGCAGCTGGCACGAATCAAAGCCCTTTGGATGAGCAGAAGTGCTGTGCTTCTGTGATCCATAAATACACCCCAGTGCCTGGGATTTTCTGTCTTTGCCATGTCATGCCATGGGGCTTTTTTTGGTGACGCCCAGGGTTGGCACGGAGGAGGAAGTGTCAGCAGCCCATAAGATCACAGGCAGGGAATGAGTGGGAAGCAGAATATGTGGGTGTGAATGTGAGCTTGTCTCCTGCAGTTCCCCTCCCACCCCCAAGCTCTGCTGGCTTTAATCATCTTAGACCCATGCAAAAATTCTGCATATGTCAGGTGGGGGATGTGTGAGTAGCTGCATTACTGGAGCTGGAGAATCTAAACCATCTGTTGATGGTTGCATTGGTTGCTCCCAGGGCAGCCCCTGATCCCAGCAACTGCTCCATCTCCCCTCTGGTGTGCCCTGGAGCAATGCTGTGTTTCTCACCAGAGTTTCATGTGCACCATGTTTGGACTCCCTTAGTTTCTTTGTCCTTTATCTGTGACATCCTTTCTTAGTGGCCCAGCACATTTGGTTCAGGTGTGCTGCACACTGTGGGGAGCTGTTACTCATGCAGCTGTGAGGAGGAGCCCTGGAGCCTTTCTCATGCCCCTTGCCTTTGTGAGGAGGGGGCACAGCTGAAAGATGTGTATGTGGCTGTTTGTATGGCAACGAATGTGGCTGGAACAATGAACAATTTTTTGTAAATTCTCTTGCTGTGTTTTCATCCCAGTCCTTTAATTGTTCTGGGCTTGATTATTGATGGAATGCATGGCCATTGCATACTCAGTAAGGCACAATAAGTTTGCTTAACAAATCTTCCAGATCATCTGTAACTGTGTATCGCTCTAACCTCTGGTTTAATGTACTGGTTATTATAGTATTGAAGTTTATTCCTGATTTGATGCTTTGCTGCTCTCCTGCCTGCCAGCACCTTTGACAGACAACAGATTCGATTTTAGATCTATTACCAGGTAATTGTGGCTGCTTGGCATGTTGGAATTCTCCATGTTATTTGACATTTGGAAGTGTTAGTCAGGCAGGGGAAAGGACCATGCCAGGTGGAGTAAAAATCACATTGTAGCACAGCTGTAGCCACTCAGATTGCTTAATCCAAGAGTTCCAGGGCTTCTGGTTCATTCTCCCCGAGCATCTGGCTACGGAGCAGGCTCGTGATGGAAATGTCTGAGTTAAGCAGAGACAGGTAAGTGATGAACCTGCCCTGAATATTGACACTATACAGGGGAGAGAAGGTGATGCTGATTCTGTCATGGAGGTGGAAGAGATGAATCACCACAAGGTAAATAAACTGTCTGGTGAGGCCTGGACAATGTATGGCCTGTTGTGTGTTTAGTGCAGACAGGCTGTTTCAAAAGGTGTTTGCAGTGCTGTGCGTGAGTTCATTGTGCATTGCCCATAGCTGGCTGTGGAGACAGCTTTAGTAGGATGAATGGACTCACCAGCCACTAAGGGGTAATTAAGTGGAGCTCACTGCCACGTGTGTACTGTGCAGCATTCCCTTTAGATCACAAGGAACTGCAGGAAGGCACTGCCTTGGGCAGCACTTTGTGGAAAGCACGGTGTGAGGACTTCAGCAGGAGACAAGCAGCTCTGGGTTACACAGGATAGAAATGACCCCACAGATGCTGAAAGGCTGTGGCAGAGCAGCTCTCCAGCTGCTGCTAAAAGTGTCCTGAGCCCAAATCCTTCCAAGGCTGCCTGGCTGTGCATGCCCACAGCACTGGCACTCTTGGGCAGGCTTCAGTAGGGAGGGCAGGCTGGCTGGCACAGGTGCTGCCAGCCTTTACTTTTCCTGTCTGCTGTGTGACATGTGAGCAGCAGCATGAGGACACACGCTAGGCACGAGGTGATGCTGAGCACCACGCTGAGCTGAGGGCTGCTCCAGGGCAGGAGTGAGGGCAGGGCTCCCCTCACCCTGCAGAGAAACGCAGATGATGCTCAGGCTTCACCAGCAGCGGTTTTCCCTCGAACAGAGAAGCCTGAGCATGGCTGGCCAGTTTTAGTACCGGCCAAGAGTCAGAGAGCAGATGTGGGAAACGTAGATTGAAGTTCCTCTTCAGCTTTAGTTTATGCAGATCTGAGCCCAGCTTCCCTCTCCTTCCCCAGGGTTGCTCTGGGTGTTGTGGGGAGTTACCTGGCAACCCAAATGGTGTTTTTCAGCACTGCATACATACACATGTACTGCAGTGGGAAGCTGGAACTTGCTTCCATGGCAAATGCTCAGCCTCTCACTGCAGAGCAGCCCACACTGCTCCTTTCTTGCTGGAAATGTTACTGTTTGATTTGCACCAGAGAGATATGAAACCACATCCACAGAATGGGCTGGGAGAGACCTCGTGAGCTGATGTAAAAGCCAGTGGCCTGGACAGTCTTGGAGAGGGTCTGTCCCATCCTTGCCAGGCAGTCAGAAGCTCTGACCTTGGTGGAGCTCCACTCCATCCCCCAGGCTCCCTGTTGCCCAGGGGTCTGCTTGAGTTCTAACTGGACTGCAGGCAGAGGTTTGGGCTGACAGGCAAACACACTAGCCCAAGGTTTGCTGTGCATTGCATCTGCTTCAGGCTGCCTACCCTAGAGTGTGCTGTTTCCTTTCAGAAGATGCTCCTGCTGCAGCCACAGGCTCCTGGGCCCCAGCTCCTGCCTCAGGGCATGGCTATTGGGCAACTGCTGGGCTAGGCCTTTGGATTTGGTGCCCACCTTGACTCTCTCCTCTTTCTGATATTTTATTGGCTTCACTTCCTTACCCTTCATGTGGGTAAGTGGCTTTTTGGTGGCTATTTCTTGCCAAGTGCTGCTGCTGGCTGCCTTGTCTCATCCCTGCTTCCTCCTTCCATGGACCAGGTGGTGAAGAGTCCCCCAGGGTTTCTCCAGTGGGCTGCAGCCAGCTGAGCCCTGCCATGAGGTGTGGATCTCCTGCAGCTGGAGTGGGACTGGCAGAAGGCAGCCTAAGGAGACACAGCACAGCAGCCTGAGGGGCTGGGCAAGCTGTGAGGGGGCTGCGACATGGGGAGAGGGTGATAACAGCCTGCAACCTGCAGCACCCAGACTGGGCAGGGACTGACAGTCCTGGCATGGAGTGGGACCCCATTTGGGTAGGGCTGGGGGAAGGACCTGCTGGAGACCCGCATGCAACACCTACAGGCGCCCTCAGGGCTCTGGAATTTAGTGCCTGAGCAAAGTTTGGTGGTCTCAGTCCAAAACAAAAATGAAACCCCTGCCTGCAGAAGTTTTCCTCTCTTCTGAGCAAGGGAAGGGCTCTTAATTCCTTGCTTCTAAAGACCTGGTTGGCTCCTCAGCTGCTTCTGCATCTTCTGTAATCATCAACACCACACGTGTCCCAAGCGCTATTTCTGGTGGCGGCGCGGTCTGCGCTGCAGCTGCAAACCCCAGCCCGGCCACACGGGTCCATCCTGTCTGCTCAGAGCACGGTAATCCCACCACAAAGGGCACCTTCTCCTGGCCCCAAACCCACCCCATCCGGAGCCGAGAGCGCAGCAGGTTCTGTGACCGCCCCGCGGGGAACCGGCTCCTTTGAGGCAGAGCCGACAGCGGCAGCCCCGGCGAGAAACGCTGAGGCAGCTCCTTCAAAGGTCACCGCAGTGATTAAGTGCACAGGAAAGGCTCGGATGGGCCACACAGCTGTGGCTGTGAGAAGAGGGGAAGTGTACACCGAGCTGCGGGTGCTGCCGCAGAAGCTCAGGAAACCAAAGCTTGGGGCAGGCGGAGGGGCTCAGGCGCTCTGGGGCACAGGGACCTCAACCCCCAGCACGAGTCCCATGAAAGCAAGTAACTGTTAGAGACAAAACCCAGAGGACTGAAGATGTTCAGCCTCTGGAGTCAGGCAAGCAGCTCTGCCTTTTCACTGCAGTGCTTGGCTGGAAGGATCCAGGTGTGTGATACTTGGGTTCCATCTAACCCAGCACTGCTGTGTAACAGCGTGGAGGTGTCCCCAAAGCCACACAACCCTCGCCTGTCTTGTCATCCTGTCAGCGAAATTGGCCCTGCTGAGGACCATGATGGTGCCCACAGGTAGGTGGCTGAAGTAGGTGAGATGAGACCTCTCGCCTTCAGTCAGGTGAGATGAGTCCCACCAGCTGTTCTTAGTCAATCTTTGAAAATAAGGGAATGTTTAAATCTGCAGCTGAACCCTGCAAGAAACAGCCCCCAATGATCATTTTAAAACGTATCAATGTGTATCAGAGATAGGAGCTACATTCATGTCCTTATGTCACCATCACATGAAATGCCCCTGGCCATGAAGAAATGGGTTATTAGAAGCAATCTTGCATCAAGTCTGCAGAGGCTTGTCCTGCAAGACAGGCTTGTCCTCACTGCCAGCTGGTGACACTGTGCCAGGGTTTATGTCCCCACAGCACACACCGCTGGAGCAGAGTGGATTCCTCCAATCAGGACTGTATTCTCCCAATTCTTTTGGTGGAAGATGAAATCTAAACAGCTCTGCTCCTTTCTGGTCTTGGTTCCACTGCTCTGTTGACTTCTGGCTTCTCTGAGTTCCTAGAGATTGAAAAGGGCAGACCATGAGGAAGAGGCTTTGGTGACAAAAAAAATTAACAGCACAGAGCTGCAGTGGCAAGGTCTGTAGCTTCTGAGTCTGCCTCCAGCCTGGCAGCCACAGCAGCTTCCCAGAACTGAGCATCTCTACTGAGCTCAACCCTCAGCATTAACCAGCTGTGAGTCATGCGCTGAAAAACACTGAGGTGTGGTTTAAAGCCCACATTTGGTTCTTTTAAAAATAAGTGCTGGTCTCCTTTATGAACCCTCTGGTAATTAAGGTTTTCTACCCAAGATAACTAGAAACTTCCCCTTTTCAGGCCTCTTTCTCACATTATCATGTCCTTTCAGGACCAAGGGTTATGAGGAAATGAATCAGGAGTTGCCAGAAGTTCACAAGAGGCACTGGGTGTCTGGCTTGGTGCACCTGCAGAAGCTGCTTGCAGGGTGATGTTCCCTGCCCAGCTGCCTGCTGTGGGAGACTTTCCTAGAAACTTTGACTCCAGTGTGCCCCTCATTCCCAGTCCCCCAGTTTCCCCCCAGGCATAAGCTGAGATGTTCATATCATCTCTGTGCTGAGCTCTGGAGGT
>JAWWEV010000001.1:112475495-112524085 GCA_035583235.1 Hafferia zeledoni
CCTGGTAAAACATCCCTGCCTGCTTCCTGGCTAAAATATCCCTGCCTGCTCCCTGGCCAAAATATCCCTGCCTGCTCCCTGGCTAAAACATCTCTTCCTGCTCTCTGGCCAAACTCTGTCCCCATCAGCTGTAGAGAGATCAGTCACAGAGACACTGAGACAAACCATAGGTGAGCCCCCTCTTGGGGGCAGGAATGAACCAGAGATGATGCTCTGGATGACTATTGGGAACCTTTCAGCAGAGCTCCTTGGTCAGCACCGATGTACAGGCAGTGGGTGGCAATGAGCCCAGCAAGAAGGGAGGCACAGGCAGTGTGGTTTGTTTTCCCTTTGGTGACCAGTGTCTGTGCTAATGGTGCCTCCCCACTCTGTCCCACCGCGGAGTGATGCTCTGGGTGCCGCTGGCCCGCGCGGTGTGGGCCTGTGTGCGGTCCTGCCCCCCCGGCTGTGTGTGCACCCCCGAGCGCAGCTGCTCCGTCCTCTGCGACCGCGCCGGGCTGGGGCAGATCCCCAGCGAGTTCCCCTGTGAAGCCTCTTCTATCAACCTGGACAAGAACAGCATCAAGTTCCTCTCCGAGAGGGCCTTTGGGACTTTGCCTTCCCTCAAATCGCTGTCGCTGAACCACAACAACATCTCCTTCATCACGCCGGGTGCGTTCAAGGGGCTGCCCAGCCTGACCGAGCTGAGGATGGCACACAACGAGTACATCCGTTACCTGCACACACGGACCTTCACCGCCCTCAGGCGCCTGGTGAGGCTGGACCTGGCGGACTGCAACCTTTTCAACATCCCAGACAGGATCTTCATCGAGCTGCCTGCTCTGCAGGAGCTCTTCTGCTTCCAGAACAACTTCCGGAGGATCCCAGGCGCCATCAGGGGCATGGAGAACCTGACCCACGTTTACCTGGAGAGAAACAGGATTGAAGCAGTGGCCTACAACTCCCTGCAGGGCCTGAGCCAGCTGAAATACCTGAATCTGCAGGACAACAAGATAAATGTAATTCATGAGCGAGCTTTCCAGGGCTGTCAGAAGATGGAGTACCTGTACCTGAACGACAATTTGATCAGTGAACTTCCAGAAAACTCCTTTGACGGCTTGAGGCGCCTGAAGATGCTCAACCTTGGGGGGAACTTTCTCAGAAACATTTCCAACACCTGGTTCAGGGACTTAGGGGAGCTGGAGTTCCTCTACCTGGACCGCAACAGGATCAGCTACATTGAGGAAGGGGCTTTTGAGAACCTCACCAGCCTGGTCGCGCTGCACCTGAACAGCAACAACCTGACGACGCTGCCCTTCTCCGTGTTCGAGCCGGTGTATTTCCTGGGGCGGCTGTACCTCTTCCGCAACCCCTGGGAGTGCGACTGCCGCATCGAGTGGCTCAAGGAGTGGATGGAGAACTACAGGCTTGTCAGGGACATTCCTTGTGCCTCCCCCTCCTCGGTGGCTGGCATTGACCTGACGGACGTGCTCTACGAGAGGTCACCAGAAGGTTACTGCCTGGACCCGGTGGAGCTGAATGTCACTGAGGGTCCACCCCCAAGTGAAGAGCCTTGGTCTACCACAGAGAGCAAGTTCAACAGCCTTATCTCCAAACTCCTGCTCCAGATGGGCCTTCCTGAAGAGGTGTCAAACACCACCGAAGTCTACACTAACACCACGCAGACGGATGGACAGACTGAGGGGGTTTCTTCTGGCATGGGGGGAAACAGTACCAAGGCCAACTCCTCTTTTTATCTCCCAGCACTTCTTACAGTGATTGTTTTGCAGTGCAAATAGTCCAAGGGCTGTGTGGACCATGGGTCCTGTTTAAGCCTTGCACCGACTTAGTCGTTGGGGAAAAGTTTGTGTTGTGGGCCTTTGATACATAAATGGCTCCAAACTCTTCCAGGCTGGGCTGATCTGATGGCTCCAGATTCCCCTGGGTGCTGGTGGGATCTGGCTCAAGGGTGAGTCCCACTCTGGGTGACAACCCTGCCCTGTGGGGCCTCAGAACCCCCTGGATACTCACAGAGCTCTGTGGAGGACGAATAGCAGTAAAGTTGAGTTTGCCTAGAGAGACATGGGATGTTCCCTGTACCTCAGCATGATTTTGATCCTTTCTCCCTCTGCTGTCCTGGCACAGCTGCAGGAGAACCAGATGGACCCATGTTTGTCAAAACATTCTTTTCTGAGGCAAAGCTACTTAACAGCATAATTATTAGTAATTTCAATGTATTTAATTTTATTCAATGGATATATTGTTTGAAGGAATATTTTGTTTGTATTTGTAGATTATTTCATGGCATGGCAGCAGAGGCAGAGCATGGTGATGACAAATGCAATCAGACTTTACTAAATATTTTGTATTTCCATCATTAATATGTACCACATAATATTTCATATTTGGCCATGCTAACCAACCATTCTGTCATTTTCTTTTATATGGCATCTTACATGTTTTATCTTTGACACCTTCAATGAAAGCTGCTATTATGACTAGAAAGAATTATGTTTTGTGTATCAAAGCACATTAATAAAATAATTTGATATTTTGCTCACAAAAATAAATTTACTGCTTGATCCTCTTTTCTTTTTTTTTTTTTTTTTTGAGATACTTGAGTAACTCTGGGTTTTTTTGTAGGCTACTCAGATGGGTACACATGAATGTCCTTTCATGGTCTTGAGCAAATGGCAAGCTATTTATTGCAGCATAAATACTTTCACTTAGAACCTGACTGTGCTTAGCAGCAACACTTCAAAATAAAGAAATATATTTATGTGACATTTTAACTGTATTAAATCATTATACATGGCTTATCATACTATGACATAGATGTTTGTATGATATGATGCAATACATATGAACCTTTATTCCTGATGAACTGTCATGAAGTGGGAATAAAAATGGATATTAGTTTTAAGAAACTATCAAATATTTTCCAAATCCCCCCTTTTTACCCCCACCTGCCTTTTCCTGAGCAACTGAACATGAATGTGACTTCCACCCCAGTCTCTGCTGGAGAGGCAGCAGCAGAGTGGGAGCTGTCCTGGCTCGTTCTTTGCCAAGGTGCTGGTTCAGCAAGGACAACACTTTGGCTAAACCCAACCGAGAGCAGCTGCCCTTCCCTCTGCCCCTTCCCCCAGGCACACATAGGATGGACTTGGAGCATAGTACAGATGAAAAATGGTGGGTAATCTACAAATCCATGCATGAAGACCTTTTGTTAGTTGCTCCTGTGCCCTCTTGCATCTGTGATTGCCTGGGAGAACTGGGGAAATAAATGAACTTCTTCAAAGAGAGCTCAACCCTTCAGCAAAGGTGCCTTGGGCTGGGGCTGTTCACACTGGCCAGGCCAGCCATGAGTGAGGGTTAATGCCCTCAGGATCAAGCACCCCTGGCACCCAACAACCCCACAGAGGGTCCCACAGAGCACAGGGAAAACAGCCCTGGAGAAAGTCAACAAAAATCAGCCCTTGTGCAGAATGGCTGTGAGTTCCTCAGCCTTCAGAGCAGCTGCTGCACAAAGCAGAAAAACTGCTCTTTTGCCTGCATGTTTTTACAGCAAAAAGGTGGCATCTCCATTGGAATAAGATATGTGCCTTGGGATATCTTGGTTTGGTCTGCAGTGCTCTGTCCAAAAAGATCTACTGCTTTCTAATTAGCACCAGAGATTTCCAGAGGAAAGTTGAGTACAGGGAAAACCAAACTTCCCTGTTGCAATGGCTCCTCTGTAGCTCAACCGCAGTTTCCCCAGGGGAAAAAAAAAGCCAGATGGTTTGATAAATGCCTATTTGACCTGTTCCATGAACTAAATTCAATGAGTTTGGATTTCCAGGCTATTTATGAATCCATTAATCTTCTTAAGTGCTAAATTCATCTGTGTATTATAAGAGGCTGTTTTTCAAACCCAGTCCAGCCCAACGCTGTAGAGACATATTAGGTTAAGGATGCCTTCACAGGAGCAGTATTTCATCCTGTCAGGGGAGGTTTATCAATAGGCTTGGCACAGATGGTAGGACACAAATGGTTGTATTTCACTTCCTGTGAGTAAGGATGCCTCATCAGCGAATTGTTTTCATAACCCACATTTTCATTTTCTGTCCCGGAGTACATTAAAGCTGAAGATCTCCTTACTGTGCAATTGTTGAGTGGCTTTCAAGTCAATTAGTGCTTCAAAGAGGCTTCTGCTCTGTCTGCAAAATGCACTCTTAAAGTGAATCGCAGAATCACAGAATCAATTAGGTTGGAAAACACCTCTGAGATCATCGAGTCCAACCTGCGACCAAACACCACCGTGTTAACCAGACCATGGCACTGAGAGCCACATCCAGTCTGTCCTTAAACACCTCCAGGGTTGGGGGCTCCACCACCTCCCTGGGCAGCCCATTCCAATGCTCACTCTTTCTATGAGGAAATTCTTCCTAATGCCCAACCTAAACATCCCTTGGTGCCGCTTAAGTCTGTGCCCTCTCATACTACTGCTGGTTGCCTTGGAGAGGAGACTGATCCCCACCTGGCTACAACCTCCTTTCAGGTAGTGGAGAGCAATAAGGTCTCCCCTCAGTCTCCTCATCTCCAGGCTGAACTACCCCAGTGCCCTCAGCTGCTCCTCATAGGACTTGTGCTTCAGTCCCTTCACCAACCTCGTTGCCCATCTCTGGATATGCTCCAGCAACTCAACATCCTTCCCAAACTGAGGGGTCCAGAACTGGACACAGTAGTAAAACACCCTAAAATGTAGGTTTGAGCAGAGATTGTGCTGTCAGGTGATGGACAAGAGGGCTGTAGATTGTACTTTGCTGTGTGACAACAGGTGACCCTGGGCATCCATGATTTAAAGTCTCTTGTAGTGAACCCCCCACCTGCCTGCCCAGAAGGCTTTCCTTGTGCTGCTGTAATGCAGTTGTGGCTGGTGTACTGTGCTGTATGTAATGGGCTTTCAGCTCCCTGCAGTAACAGGGCCAGACCTCATGCTCTCCTGCTCTGAAATCCTGCTCTCCCCTTCAAGTTGAGGGATCAGCAATTTGTGTTTCCAGTGGGACAGAGCATTTGGCACATGAGCATTGTGAGCTCATGATTGGGAAAAGTCTGTGTGCCTCTGAATTGCTTTTGCTTTGCTCCTCTCTCCTCCATGTCCATCCATTGTGTTCTTCTCAGCTTGTGCATTGCCATTAGAGAGCACTTACCTGGAAGAGCAGCCTTTTGGGAAGGACAGCAAGGTGTGGCTGGTGTTCTCAGACTGGAGAATCTGAGGATCTGGGAGAAGGCAATTTTACTGTGTGGTACCCAGTAGCACTGTGCTCTTCACTGGTGCAACTGCTCCTTATGCTTTATGGCAGTTACTGCTAAATTAGAAGGGAGAAGTTGCAGTTAAAAATTACAAAAAAAAAAAAAAAAAAAAAAAAAAAGGAAAAAGGAAAAAAAGGAAAAAATACAGTCTGATTTTGGATAACATCTCTTGGTTTCAGCATTATGTCCCAGTGTTGTGTTCCTAGAGGTCATACTTTAAAGTTAAAGCGACTGCCAGAAACCTCCTGTGCAGTGTAGCTATTGGCTCTTCTGCTTATGTTGTGGAATTTCATATTTTTATGCTTTGGAAGGAAAAGTGAAGTCCAGGACATGAGGAATCACTGTCTTTTTGCTAAAAGGACAGCAGCTGCAACTCAGGAAATTCATGGCTGATTTTCAAGTGCATCATTATGTATTTTACCTAATTCTTGCCTTTACAACATCTGGCTGACAGCTCTTAAAAAAATTAAACTTCAATTTTGTGGCTTTTCTCCTGATAATTTTTATGGTCACAAATTCAAGAGGAACCAAATCAATTGAGTTAAAGTTTCTTATCCCAGAAACTCCTTTGGAGTATATGAAACCTTGCACAAAAACAGCCTCTTATGGTCACTTGCCCCAGTGTGAGCTCCAGAAGGCAGGGCCAGTTTGGGTGGGAAAAAAGTATCTTCTGGGTACAGGACACAGACTTTTGTAAATGTCTGCTTTTGTACTGTCAAGGGATGAGTCTGTTGCACCAACACTGATAATATTGGTCCTTCCTTTTCCCCTCCCAAATCTGATAAGAGATCAGTGGAGTTTGAAGAATCTGCTGCAGTAAACTCCAAAGCAGTTTTAAAGGGCTTTATGGAAAATGCAAACCATGGAACAAAGAACACAAATTAGAATGAAAAAAACCCAAACCCCACAAGTATTACTTTCAATAAAAGCAACTATTTTTAAAAAAATAATTAAATAATTTTAATACTGAAAATGCATAAGGTCTAAGAAGCACCTGTGCCAAGGGACACTCCCCAGCATCCAGCCATTGGACAAGCTTTAAATTTTACATGATAGAGAAACACCTGTAGAACAAAAGCTAAACATGTGCAAGATCATCACCAAAGTTCTCTTTGTCATAAGACAGAGCTGGTTTTCCAAACTCTAATAAAAGGTGAATACAGAAAACAGATATTTCTGGATAGAGAAATATCTCTCTCACCCAAACCCTGATTTTGTTGCCCCTGTGGTTAGTTGAACCAGTCTGATCTTGTACTCTGTGCTTACTTTTAGCCTTGAATGAGAGAAGTTCTTTACTTCTGCAGTTTTTCTCACCTTTGACCTTCACCACATCCTTTGATTTTTATTGTACTTCCTTCCTCATCTCTCAGTCTTTTAAAGGACTGATTTGGAGTTAATTCTTAACTTGCACAGCATAAATCTTATATTCTCTATGAAAAATCCCGATTTTAAAAAGACCTAAACCTTCCATTAGTTTTTCTACACATACCTGATGGTTTACTTTTCATGCATATCCTCTGTATTTGCTTTTTGGATTAACAGCTAATCTTACATTGGGTTTGTTCAGCATCTAAAATAGGGGGTTGACCTGTGACAGGAGCTTTGTGATTTGGCTGTAGATTTGCAATGGGACAAGATTAAGGTGCCCTTGTTCTGCCTCCCCTTGTTTTCCACACCCTCCTTTCCTCCTGGTTGTCTCTTCTCCAAGCCAGGACCTGCCTGTGCCCTCTTGGTGCTGCTGCAGGAGGGCTGGCTGGGATTGAAACTGGACCCCTGCAAAGGCCCAGTGAAAACCAACACCCACCTCTTCCCTCTTTTTGGGGGGGTTTAGGATCTCTACTATTTTCCCTAAATTTTTATAAGTCAGGCTGGGCTACAAGGAGGTTAAACTGGGGATGATAAGAATAAAATGTAATTGCTGTACCTGAAAGGGGGACAAACCAAATGGGAAAGATGATGTTCAATTTGTGGTTTGCACCATGAGATTTACTGGTGCCACAAGGATCTGGTGTGAAGGTTCAGGGAGAGGAGTTGTCTTTATCCAGGACAAAAATAAATTAACAATTGAATTAAGGAAACACTTCAGCACAACAGGCCCTGCACTATAGTTTAAAACACAGTGTAAAAATGTTGCTCCAGCTCTGCATGGGTGAGATGGGATTATACTGGCAGCTCTGCAGGACATGCCTGTAGGTGAGCAGACATGGACTCTGGGCATTAATTTTTGAATAAATTTTTGAATAATATGTGTATTTTTTATTTCTCTTTTGCTTAGACTGAGGGCTGACTCACAGGCACAGGGATATTGGGAAGAGGTCTTGGGAGTCTTGGGCTCTGTGAGAGCAGAAAAGGGGACAAGCAAGTTTTCCTAGCAGTGAGCAAGGAGACACAGTCCCTGACGGGATGAGGATCTGCTGCACTCACAGCAAACTGTGTCACACAGGAATGTGTGAAAATACACATGGCTCACTGGGGTTTTACTTCTGGGATTTGATGATGAGAACAAACCTGTGAGTGCACTGTGCCAAGGGTAGACAAATGTGATAAATCAGTAACAAAGGACAACCAGCTGCGTGCACGTAAATTGGGATGGAATTGGGAGTGGCAATTCCTCTCTGTGCCCAATGGTCACGTCTCAGTGTGCTGTGACAGTGAGAAATGCATCAGGCACTAAGTGGGCAGGCACTTTCTTGATGTATGAGACTGGCAAAGAGCCAGAAGACAAAGTGTGGGAATAAATGGTAAACTTGCAATCAGACAAAGCTGGTTGTAAATGCTGTGCTGAAACAGGTGATGGATTATTTTAATAGGCAAAAAAGTAGCAGTGAATTTGAAGAGGCAGAATTTTTTTTAGGCCAGTAAAGCTTTAAGGAGGTGTTGATGAATTCCAAATTACTTGAAAGCCAGGTAGTTTGTACCAATATGATAGATAAAACAGATGTTGGCATACTGGAAGACACAGCCTGAACTGTTCACATGGATGGCTGGGCCTTAGGGAAAGGGAGACCCAAGAATTGCTGTGAAGAGCTGGTAGATCAACTGACACCATAAACCAAACAAAATATTGTAAGTAACAGAGGTTGGGATAGGTAACCAAGGAAATAATGCCTTTTACCAGTACATGTGGAATATGTCCAGTTCAAGCCTTGCACTTCAGGAGGGATGTGGCAGCAATAAAATTTGGTGACAGAAGCAAATGAGACGAGTCAGGGAATTAAGATTTCTCATTACCTCGGAGTGAAAAGACTGGCTTTGTTTAGGAGAGACTTAGACAGGGGGGTAAGTCCTGGGGGAGCTACAAAGATCCTTTTGTCTTCTTTGAAAGATCTGTGAGCAAGCCAGTTGTGCTGCACAGACTGTGGGCAGTGTGGGACACCAGTGACCACAAATCATACAGATGAGTGAGACAGGGCACAGTGGCTTTTACTGGAGGATCCCCTGGGGATGTGGAAGTTGACTTTGATTCATGGAGCTTTTCCACTTCCCTCCTCCTCGCTGCCAGTTTCAGGAGTAGAGCTGAGTTTGTGTTTTTGGCTCAGACCTTGCCTGTGGTGGGTCCTCCAGGAACTGCTGACAACCAGGTCTCTGCTGTGGGTGCTGTGACACTTGAGGTCCAGCTCAGACACCATCTGGCCCAAGGGTAACAGAGCACAGAGGCATTTATGTCAACATCAACCAATAAAAATCACCAGGTAGCCTTCAAATATATTATATATGAACCCAACCTTTTGGAGTTTTTTCCTTAAATCACTGAAGTGGGACAAATCAGAGAATCAGAATGGTTATCCAATCCCTGCCATGGCCAGGTGCACCACTAGGTCAGGTTGCTTAAAGCCCAGGTTGGAAAGCAGTGACAAACCAGCCAGAAAGCAGATGCAGAGACTGCAGGAGAAGATGCAACTGGTGTCCCACTGGAGAAAAGAATTTAAGAAACAATACCCCAAACCTGCAAACTGCAAATAAACTAATTGGTACAAGCAACAGTAATAAAGCCACCTACAGCCCAGATTGCAAGGTCCCGAATTTTAAGCTCTGTGTGCAGCTTCCTTGGCACAGTAAAGCCTTCCTGGTGAGCACTGACTCTCAACCAAAAACCTCCACCTTTCTTCCAGTCCTGGGAATTTCTTACCTCTCAGTCTTTGGTCAATGGAAGATCTTACACAGGATGGTGCCTGTGCAGTTTAGTAATAAAACTGCTAGTGTTTAATAGCTCTTAATCTGCCTGCCTTTGGGGCAGTGAATGCCATGCCTGCATCCACACCACCTACTGAAATCCCAGTTTGAGGACCAAAGGTACTGTGGAGTAAAACCTCTGATGAAACCCCAAGTTACCTCACATGGACTGTGCCTGCAAATGCTGCTCAGGGGCTGGGGACTGTTCAGCCTGTCAGCTTTGAGCACCTGAGGAATTGTTAATATCTGTATATTGTGACATCACTTTGGCACTCTGAAACACGTGGTGTCAGCTCCTTCCGCACGTGGCTCAGCCTGAGCAGGTCACAGGTGATGATGCAGGAGGGGATGTGCAGAGAGTGGGAAGTGACTTACCCTGTCCTGCACAGCAGATGATTCCTGGAGCCAAGCACAGCTCTCAGGTTCCTGTATCTGCTGCGCTGCTTCTGAGCCTATTTATTTTCTTTGTAGGCAACTTACCTCTCGCTTTGTTCATTCAATCCTATTGCTCAGTTTCTATTGAAAGGTACCTTATAAATCCAAATTAGGTTGGGTAGGAACTCTTGGACAGAACACAGGGAGGCTCAGGGATTTTCACGAGACAAGAGGAAAAAAACCCTGGTAATTAAATCATCAGCTTTGAGCAGCAAAGTTATCAAGCAATGCCTCAACCCTGGACAGTTTGTGAGGCTCAGGCAGAGAGGATCTTCTTACTGTGTGGATCCTGAAAGGTCCTTTCCAGTGTGAGACTCAGTGTGTGAATGTCATACAACACCAAAGCCCACAAAACAACACAGTTCTAGCACAGCTGCAGCACAGCTGGGACAACAGGTAGGGATGGGGAAGTAGATGGTGACACCCCAGTGACCTCTCAGTTGTCTTAATTGTTTTAATGACAAAAACAGAGAAATAAGTTAAAAATATATTAATGAAAATACACGGCTAGGCCAAATAGTCAAAGCTTCTTGAATTATTTGGAGTCTTCCCATTGTGCTCAGGGGATTGACCCCACACTGAAGGAGAACTCCAAATTACAGCCAGAGGGAAAACCCTGAGCCCATGAACAGACACACAAGAATTTAAGCTTTGTATTTTCTACCTGAAATCTTGCTAAATGAAAATCACAAATTGGAACAAGACAATGTTGGCAGAATGGAACCCTCAGACTCCTTGGAGGCTGTCCCTGGCAGAGGCTCAAGCTGCTAAAATCAACAAGGTATTTTCCTGGAAGCAGGATCTCTCTCCTTTTCCTTCCCTACTATTTGGGAAATATTGCAAAGGTTTTACTGAAATGCTTATTCTGATGAGTGGAAACCTAGAATATTTTACTTTAGGAGAGTCATCATGATTAGCTAACTGGTGAATTTTGAAGACAAATCTATCTTTTATTTATTACAGAGTATTTGTATGCATTTTTTCCCTAACAATAAATAAAGTTTAGAAAGTTTTCACAATAAACAGAAAACAACCTTGAGAAGTTTATCTTCTTTCACCTACTGGGTAACTTCATATATCTTTACTGATTTATTACCCAACAACCTCTACTGGGTTGTGGTTTTGACACAGAGCTGTTGCTTTTGTTGTGTCTGTCCTAGTCAACAAAAATGGCTGTAAGGCAGAGTGAGGAGATGCTCAGACATTGAATTTGTTTAATTTAGAGAAAAATGACTGAGTTTAACAAACTTAATTTCTGTGTAAGCCTGGGGTGGATCCTTCAGCATTCAGTACTATGTGCTGTAACATTGTTGTAACCTGTAATATTTACTGCTTATTAAGATAAAATACTCTACAAAACAATAGATCTCTTGTTACACATCTGCTCTGGCTGCAATAGATGTGACTCTTCAAAGACCTTTTTTAAGAAGGATACAAAGTAATATAGAGGTTTAAAACACATTTTCTGACTGGCAGGAAAACACACCACAAAATCAAGTTTCTGAGTGTGATATCACCTGCTCCTCCCCTCAGTTACACAGAGATGGACCGAAGTATGAACCAACTCTGCTATTTTGCATCTATTTAAGTTACCTTTGTTTGGTGAATTAGTCCCAAAGCAGATCTGGGCATTGGTTGACACTCTCCCCACTCTGCTCTCTTTTCAAACCCTGGCCATAGTTTTGATAAATTCCAATTAGTTAATTGTGACAGTCAGCACAATCACACGTTATCCCTGATATTTTCAGGACGTGTCTCACCACCCTGATAATTTAGTGAGAAATAGTGAAGGCTCCATCTCTGTGGCTGGCAATGGAGAAACACACTCATGGTGCAGCTTGGAGATGAGTGACACTAAAAATAATCAAATCCCTCCTTTCCTCATGGCTATTCCCTTTGTGTAGACACTGAAACCAGCTGTGGCTACTGATAAGGGAAAAATTTGTGAGTATTACTGGGCTAATACTCAACATGAATTCTTCCAAGGGTACAGCCTGGAATGTGCTCCTAATTCAGTTATTTTCCACAACACAACTGCGGGCTCAAGTTACATATTAATCATAAAGAACACATGGTAGAGATGTGGCCACATTTAATATTGTTCTTCCTGATTGTCCCATGGCAGATACATCAGGGTGCACAGACAGGCACAGACACCACCCCCTTGCCTTTTAGTCTTGCTTACACAGGTTAAGACTACATGAAAAACAATCAGCTTTCTGTCCAAAATCTTAACTGAGAGATATGTTACTGAGGTAAAAATGAATTATTTGTTAATGTACAGGCCTGGAAAAGAGGCTTTAAAAGCCTTTAACTCAGGCTAAATTATAAGAAGTCAAGAAGCTTCTGTACTTGCTTCAGTCCAGCTTTCACAGAACTGGAGCAGGAGACTGCTAAAAATCACTTAAGGGGAAGAAAGTAAAACTTCCTACAGGTGCAATTACTGTGTGTATCAGCAAGCAAAAAAAAAAAAGACCTAAGACACTGTAAACATTTAAATGTTGGAAATGGCTGTGTATTTTTTGTGTAGCCTTAGCAGAAATACACTCTCCTCCAAGTTAAGCTTGTGCCTCATCCTCACAGTATGGACACAAGGCACAATCATTCAGAAGTGACTTCTGCCCTTCTTGTTGAAGGTGTATTTCCTTTGGTGCAGGTATTTTAATTTACATGTGAGTATTTGACATAATGTGCAGCAGTTTCCATGGTAAGAGTTACAAGTATCTGTTACCTCATTAAAAGCAGTGAATAAACTAGTCTGAGAGGAATGTTTATTAAGGAAATGAATATGCTTCAGATAAAGAAAGCAGACTTTTATGGCACCTTCTTCAGCTCATCCTCTCTCAGTGCAGCTTATAAAAATAGATGACTCCTACTCAAGTCAGTAGAGATATGGTTTTTTTCTGTACCTTTCACAAATCCTCTTCTTCCAAGTATTTTAAAGCCTGACATTGAGTTCTAACAGCCTTCATTAAAGATGTTGAGTACTATTTGCAGCGGAAGGGAATGGGACCAGAACTCTTTGCATTCAATATTTCAATACAGATTTGCAAAACAACCCTGTGAGCTCTGGCACCATTTCCAAGCATTTCGTTAAATAACAGCACTATGAAATAATTTCCTTGCAGAGAAGAACAAAAATGGGATAAATACTGGTTAGTCTGTGCTTTAACTTTTCCCAATGGCTCTAGTACCCAGTTCTTGGAGCACACACACCAGCTCAGTGCCCTTTGGGCTGCAACGTCTCATCTTCTATGCTGTCCTTCCAAAATCAGCTGAGGAACCTTTTTGGTGAAGATTCTGAGGTTGGCAGTGATAAGTGGTACAGCATGTTTCTTGACACAAACCATATAAAAAGAAAAGCAAAGCCAAAACATATGGAAAAATTCAGATTTGGTGGTGAGATTAAAAATGTCCCTCTGATTTTAAATGGTTGCATGCTGTGAGTTGCATGGCAGTGGCCAGGATTGTCTAAACTAGGTTACCATTTCCATGCAATAATCTTACCACTCTGAGACATTGAATAACCTAGTGTACTTTTATTAAGTAAATGGAAGCAGAGGTTAATGAACATTTATTGGACCAACTTAACACCTTGAAATCACAGGCATCAGTCAGACTGAGAGGCAGCATACTGATAAGATCAAGTTTTCTTTACAAATCTAGGAGCCCCTGTACAAAAATAAAGTATAAAAGGGGCAAACAGAAACATTTGTTTCTTCCCAATCCCAGGGCTGCTTCTGAGGTCACACTGAGCATAAATTTAGAGGAGTCCAAGAGGTGCTCTAAATTATGCAGTGATATTTACAGTACTACGAGGACCCTTCTCCAGTTGGAGATTGAAGAAAAATAAAAACCTGTAACATTAGCTCTGCACCTGCATGAGACTTCCCTATGCAAGTGAAGCTTCCAGCTGAATTTTTGGCAGCCTTTTGCCCTCTAAGTACCACACAAAAAACAGAGATGCTTTGGAGGGGTTTGGGCAGGGCAGGAGGATTGGGCAGAATGAGTCCTGGGCTTGCTCTGTGATCAAACCTGCTCGTTGAGCTAACTGGGTTTTGTGGATCAGCTCAACTTAAAGCCCAGGGGGAGTTCCATGGTAATCTTTTGCTACTGAACGTTCCTACAAGGAAAACAGTCTGCAGTAAAGAGGAGGCAGGACAGGACACTAACTGATGTGCTTTACAGTTTTTGTCTCTTTTTAAAAGATTATACAGTGAGAATAAAAGAAACAAAGCTCTCCAAGTCAGTCTTTCTACTATGTAATATTAACTGAAAGGTAGTTCCACTCAGGAGAAGAAAAGCGTATTAGTTACATTAAATCACTACTTATTGTTATCTATATAAGGCAGAAGCACCCTCATGGGCCTTAAGAGTTTTCTTTCCTTACAAGCTGGATACACAGAAACTCCAAGAAATTCACATTAACAGAGTCAAAAGCGAGTAGTTAAAACATTTATGATGGACTGTACTCGAATTATCAAAATTACTTTACCTGTTGAATGTGGTAAACACTGGAGATGCAAAACATGTCACTGAAGTCAGATACCAATGCTCACCAGAGAAGTTTGTATTTCTAACATCAGAAACACTCCACTGCTTGATTTCCAGTAGGTCTTCCCATCTTTGTGCTTTACTGGGAAAAGAGGTAGTTCTGAGAGTCAATGAACCTTGGATGAGCTCAGCTAGTGTGTAATACTGACACTGCACAGCTGGCCCTGCAGGAGCACTGGCCAAGGCTCATCCAGGACCAAAACGACACAGCACAACTACTTGAAAAATTACCTCTTACTAAATAGTTCACAGTTTGCACTATCCCCTTCCTCAGGGGCTAAACGCAGAACAGATGAGCACCTACTATTACTCTGATAGGTTCCCTCTTGCTTATGCAAGGCTCACACTGGTAGTTTCTCATGGGTTACTCACCACAAAACTACAGACTCAAGTTACAGCTCTTGTTTTGGGACGCAGCCACAGAACTGTGATTCCAACCAATTCAGCAGGTGGTGTCAAAGGATGGATTCAAGCTCCCTCCTGCACTGTGGGCTGTGAATGCTGCTCAGAATGAACACTTGCTGGATGGGAGACGCCTGTTCAGACCTAGATTGCACCTATGGATTTTACAAGAACAGAGATTCCACCACCCGACCTGCAGAAGGAGTAGGCGGGAGAAAATCAGCATCACAATTACCCCTATCATAAAGCCTCAGCCACGAGACCCTTTTCTGATTACATCCCAAACTACTGGAACAGCCCACAGATCAAACACAGCTGGTGGTCCCACTCTGAGGAAAAATCCTTTGAGAACACTGTACCATTCTAACATAATCACCAAACTTCACACTACACAACAGCACAGCCAACCAAGCTCTGACAGAAGGCATTGTAAGGAACACTATTTCTGACACCTCAAAAGAGGTGTCAGTGTTTGCTCCCCTCAACCATTTTCAGAAAGAATGCAAAGCACCTGGGCCAGGAGAGCAAGAAGAAGGGAAATAAAGTGCCAGGTCAACACATGGCTACATTTCCTTGCTTGGCTCTCCTCTAATTCTAACTTTGTTGAACCTGTGCTGGTCCAGGCAGAGCAGAGCCCCTGGGACAGACCTGCAGGCTGTGCCCTACAGGGGCTTCCCTTACAGACTTTAAGACACTTTTTCTCACTGCATGAGTCACTGGTTTGTTCTTCAAACTCCCTGCGATGAAATGAAGGACCCAAAAGCAATTAATTGTTGAACACATAAAAGGAAGTATATTTAAAATAAAAAAAATTGGTCAGACTGTAGAGTCAATTACCATTTTTAAAGGAATTTACAGGGCTGTTGTAGATGAGTCTTTTGGAATAGTCAGTTTATCGCAATGCCTAAACTGGTTTCTTCATTGCACAGTATTTTCTTTTAAAATGTGTGCATCTTTAAACAATTACATACATATTAAAAATCAGCATTTCTTTGCTTAAACTTAATTAAAACGTTAATACTCTCAGACAACACAGATCTGAAATGGTGAAACCAGTAATTGCCCCCTCCCGCCTTACAACAAATTAAATTGAGACAAAATTACAAACACATTTCACTACATGATTATTATTAATAAAAATCAGTTTTTCTTTTTTTTTTCTTTTTTTTTATAAAGTTGCCCAAAATGCAAGGGATGTGCATAGGTTTACAACTCAGTCAGAATAATATTTTACTTTATTCCCTTGGGTACGTGTTCCCATGAACGGAATGTACTTTGCTGTAGATTACAGGTTTTATCAACACAGATACACCAACGGCATGAACGCTTGCGACTGTCCACATGCATTAAGAGTCAAGACCCAATTTCAAATTTCTAAAAGTTTTACAGAGTTCTTCAAAGAGACAGTATCACATTATCTGGATGTTACACAAAAGTACTTAAAAATACTATCCTAGGAAAAAAAAAAAGAGCGAAAAAAGGCCTTTAAAATTTATGAATTTGTTTCGTAACCACTAGACTAATTACTTCAAATAAATAAAGGAAAGCAAAGTATTCCAATCCATAAAATCAGACTCTAAAAAGAATGTAGTGTTCCACCCCCAAGTTAAGGTAACAGAATCATATTATTATTACTATTAAAATAGATTATAGAAAGCAGCATCTATTTTGTGCAGTTTTTAGGGGCCCTTGAAATAAAAAGCTATGATTTCCAAAAATATAACATTCCAAAGGACTGAATAATACATATATTTAAAGATACATTTTATTAAAGTTTAGGAGAAATGATTAAAAAAAAGATACTGTCTCTTTAAATTAGTGTTTAACCTTTGTTTTTTCCCCTCCTCCTATCTATTCAGACATGACAATAATTATATTTTAGGTCACACTACATCTAGGTAGTCTCTAGGGGCCAAGACCTGTTGACAAAAGGTCAGTAACAAAGAGGTTTTCCATGTATGAGGTGGTTCCCAGTAATGACAGATTTGCTTTTCCGCAATTCTCTCTGGTTCTAGTAGACCCAGGAGACAGGGACCCACTGTGAGGCTGTACACACGAGCTCGATGGCTTCCTCCAGGTGCCTGATAGTCTCATCGATCTCATTGTTGATAATTGTTAGGTCAAAGTAGTGTGCATATGTTCTCTGTAAGATCTCAGACTCCTTCTGCAGGCGCTGAAGGGATTCGTCCTGTGCGTGGGGCAGGAAAGAAAATGGGAGAGAGACAAGTTGGATCATTCCATGCTCTTCTACAACAGCTCCTCAACTGCTGCTCACGGAGAAGGAAATGGGCCAAAGAGCCCCGGGGAGGTCTAACAGCTTTAGATCCCCCTCCTACATCTATGGGGATCACATGGGAGAAACAGCACAATTCCCCTCTGGAAGCTGACGTTCAAACAGCACTTGGTTATTGACATTACTGGAGACAAAACTCAGTTCTAGTGTTAAAAAAGCGAGGTAGAGGATGGAGGCTGGAAAAGCAGCACAGACATGGGCAACAGAGACCATATATGAATGAACTGAACAAAGTGCACAAATACGAGCTATTGGGCCTGCGTGTGGTGAGAACATGAGAAACAGGAGCGGGGGTATTGTCAGGTATCAGCTGTTCCCAGTTTTGGTAATGTTTTCTGTTCCACACCAATCTTCTGGGTCTACTTCCTGTAACAATCACTGCTGATAAGCAAGTTCTCACTCCACACAACTCCCTGCGGTTCCTATCTCAGAGCAAGGTGTTTCCAGCACCTCTTGGTGTGAGGTCCTGGAGGTGAACCAGGCAGAGACAGCAACACCAGAGCACTGCTCACCCCAGCTCTGTGTCAATGTGTCTGCAGAAACACCTGCACCCCACTCTGTGGGTGTCCTACAGGGCTCCAGGAATGCTGCAGCCTTGGGCTCTGTTAGCAGTGCCTGCCTGGGGCAGTTGGGTGCAAAAGGAGTTGGATGCAAAAGGTTTATTCCCAGGGCTCTGCAGCAAGTTTAAGTTTGAACTATCTTACTGCAAATTCCCTTACAAATGAAAAAAAAACACACCCGAACCCCAAACATTTGTTGTCTTCAGGAACCTTGAAATAGTCACAGGAAAGCAATCAAGTCCTTCCCATCCCATGGGATGGATATGGTGCAAAATGACTCCTGCTGCTCTCCAGGATCTATAGGTTCACTGTACTTGATCAATTAACAGAGTTTTAGGCTGCAGGAAATACAGACACAGTGCCTGCAGCTTTTTCGCTTGAAATTATCCTGGAAACAGAATTTTATCCAGCTAATAAGAGACATGCCCTCCAATTTCTTTTTCTTCTGTTTAAACTTCCCAAGTATTTGTGATTACAGTGACAAGTAGCTGTGGAACAACAGCTTTCAGGTCCTCTGAAGGGAACAACCTACACTGGGATAGTTCTCCTTCCCTGTAGCAACGAAACCAGCACTTCTGCAGGAGAAGTTCTGCACCAAAGTTACAGTTTTGCTTCTCTCCTGAGGCTGGAGCCTCAAATGGGGAGGGGGCTTGTGGTGTCATCTTGCTTTCACTTAATAATCATTACAAATTTCATTTTAGGTCAGACAAATACTCCTCACAAGCACTTCTGTGCTAGGGATGTTCCTTGTATGGACCATTCTGCATCACCAGCAATGCCTGAAACTTCTGTAGAAACTACCAGTGTGTGCAAATTTAATTTATGCCATTAACAGGCACAACAATATGGATCATAACTAGTGATAAATGTTCTTGTGGAACATTTTATACAGCCCAGTGTCTTTAAGTCAAAAACCTAGTTAGGTTTTCTCACAGATTCAAAAAAACCCATAAATTTATAGTAGCTGAGCATCCTGCCTAAATTAACCTACAAAAAAAGTTTAATAATCTGTTATGCAGAGTATTTTCAGTGCTTTAAACATATCCAGCTAAGATTAATTTTGTATTTAAAGCTCGTCGTGTCAAAATCATATTGCACTTTGAAAAGAGTTTTAATCTCATGACACAAGGGTAACAGTACCTGAAAAGCCCCTTGAAGCCTCCGAGCTGCTAAGTCCAAATGTAGGTTTTTAATTGCTATTCAGATTTCCCATCAGTGTTACTTTTACTTACAGGTATGAGCATGAACATTTCTCACTAGAGCATCCATCTAGCTGAGACTGACAGTAAAATCTGAAAAAACTGACAGCCATTTCATCTTAAAAAAAGCATGAATGTTTCAAAAAGTCAGTCAATTTTAATATTTTTCTGACTTAGCTTCTCCTAGATCCAACCTTACTGTGCTCAAAGTGGGCTGTCTTCTGGAATATCTAAATTTCCTAGCCTGCTGGAAATGTAAAACATCACTTCTTTCATATACTTTTAGGGGCAGTAAAAAGTTTGGGATAGGCCATTGCAGCAATTTTCAATGAGGCTCAAACTTCTGTAAGTTTTGCAGAAATAAAAGATACTACAGTTCTTGATTTTTATTTTATTCTGGGACCAACTTTCACCTGTGTTTGTGATGGAGTATCTATTTTTACATGTCAGAGTTGTCTGTTTTCTCTGAATCTGTTAGACTTATGTGTCTAAATTCATATTCCAAGTTAACACTCAAAATATTTGCTGTACTGAGTTCCTCTCAATTTCCCCCAAAATTTCATAACTAAATTTTGAATAGTGAACATCCCAGATTATTTCCTAAGAACAATGTTCTTCAGCAGTTGTGCTCTCAGTGGTGTCAAGAAATCAAAATGTTCAGATTTCTACAGACAACAAATGAATGGCCACAACTTCTGTAATTTAACATTTGTGAGCACATCTGTCTTTTCTTCCTCCCTCAGCTCTCATCTTCTCCCCTTCTCCACCACAGATAAGAGGAGACAAACATGGCTTTATCCTTGAAATGCCTCCCATGGACATAAAGGCCACCAGTGGTATCTTCAGTCTCTGAGGGTTGGGGTTTCTGGACTGAAAGGACATAGGACAGTGGCTGCCACTTGTGACAGTCAAAGCACAGCCCAACAAATTTCTAATATTCCCTTCTAAGGCTGTGGACAATGTACAAACACACCACTGGGCCTTTGCCAATTTTGCTTCAACAGAAAGAAATTAATTTAAACTGGTGGATTGAAAACTTCCCAAGAAAAACTCCTTTTACTCTTTGACATAAGGGAGGGAGCACAGCTGAAAGTCAGAAGAATTGGGCTCAGTCTTAGATCTAACAAGTAGTGCTGTCAGTTCCTCTTTGCTGCTGTCTGGGCAGTGGGAGGTCAGAAACAGCTGGAGGAAAGAGGAAGTACCCTGAGGTTTTCTGATATGCTCTCTCCTTGCTCTGTTTTAGCACAACAATCATCTGATTTAAGTTTCCTTTGTGATTAGACAGGTGGGTGCACTCTGGGAGATTTCCCATATGATTTAAATTGGTCGTGCTTTGCAGAATTTCTCACAGGGCACTGCTGTATTAATTGGAAAGCATCATACTTTGTCTCAACTCTTGCTGTGTGTGCCCTGATTATTGAGACATTTTGTGTGGTGTGTGACAGGCTGAAGTGTCTCAAGACACAAATGTTTAAGATCAGGCCTCTGCACTGATTTCACTACAAAGTTCAGATATACACCTGTAAGAGTAGATTTTTTACTCTCCAGTCTCTTTTTTGACTAGCAGACAATTTTAGTGCAGATATGAAAAGTCATTATTACATTAAACTTTGATTCCAATGGCAAAAATAATGTTGATTGGGAACAGCATATCTACATTCTAGAACTACTGCAATAATCAGGACTACCTTGTCAGCCCCTAGCTGGTACTTACAGGCAGTTTTCTGCACCATTTTGGCAGCTATGTACAATTAGTACGAATGCAGGAAAATGAAAAGAAAAGCAAAGATGAAATTTAAGAAAACAAAGGGGTGGGGAAGGACAATCATTTACAGAATGCTCTCAAAAAGCCTAAGCAAAATAAACAAGGCAGGGCAAGAGGATAAACAGAAAGGGACACTCATTATGCAAATGAACCTATCTAAAAGGAAGCATGAATGGGAAACAGGGAACACACACTCCTCACCCCCTTTGCTGCCTTGCAGGCTGCAAACACACAGACACAGTTTGCATATCTCCTTCCATGCAGCCCAGTAAGCACTGGAAAGTAGGATCCTGTATTTGGGTGAGTCTGCTGCTATTACCATTGCCTGCCCTTTCCTTTCCTGAGGTTTAATTGATTCATAAATTAGCATGTTTTATAAGTGTGCCCTCAGTTCAGCAACTCAGGTGCCTGGGTGAAACCCTGAGTGCACAGAGACACTTGTCACAGAGCCTGAAATAAAGACACGGTCTTGCAATGCGAATACAAATATTTAGGACAGGATATTTTACTTCTACTAATATTTCTTTGGCATGAACAAGCATTTCCCCATAACTCCTATAGAGGGTACATTTCTGTCCTCAGTGCATCATGGAAAACATTTTCTCCCTCATATGAGCTGTCTCCAATATCTCTGTATCACAACCTACAGCAGGAAGATTAAAAGTTAAGTACCACTGGCAGATGGGTGAGGCCAAGGAGGACAATTTGGGAGCTGAGACACAGATATGGAGGCAACAGCCGCAGGCAATGATATAATTTCACAGGGTTCTTGGCTGCCTGAGTGCTGCTGTCAATACAATCCTCATCTGACACAGCCTAAGGATGAATCTATTTTTCTAACTGATGCAATGCTATTTGCTTACATAAAGGCAAACTCAGAGCAGATTACAACACTTCAGTATTTTATCAAGATTGTCCTGATTTACAGCATAGGCCAACACCAGCAGTTGGATAGCCTGCCTCTTCATGGTAAACTGTGATGCTCTGAGAGATCTTTGTCTTTACACTCTTGAAAAGTACCACTTATGGGTCTGTCAGATTATGGGTCTGTCAGACACACTGAAATAACTTAACGCTGTGAAAGTGAAAAGATCCTCCTTCCCCTTCCCGTCTTTCTTTTGCGTAAAAACTTTCACTGCTTGTTCTGGCCTTTGTGCTTGTCAGAGTCTTTGTGAGCTGCTTAAAAACTGTCAAAAATCCAATTTAGAACTAAAGTAGCCCACTAAATGATCACAGTGAACCAGCAGAACACCTCAGCTGCCAGTAAAATTGCAGCTTGAGGCCAAAATTTTTCACTCTCCCCTTTGTATTTTAATAATCATTTAGGATATTTGCATTTAAATATATTTGTCTTGTTGTCTTGTTGCCTTATTTTCCTGCAAGCCTCTGCAATGATGTCATAATTTCATGCTTATAATATTTTAATTACATTTCAATAGAAACAAGCTGTAGTGACAGTGCTTCTGACTTTATGTTTAGATGATCATGGAGACACCCACCAGGATCTAGAACAAATTCATGGTCAAATCCAATTGATTAAATGCTTCAATATCACAGTTTAAAAAAGGCTGAGCAAATAAATTGGGTGCAAAAATACTGTGAGCTAAATCCAGAATTGCTTATATCATCTTTGAAATCAGTAGCAATCTGCTGAGTGGATGCTCTATGAAAATCAAGTTGGAATGTAGGTTATGGACCTTCATGAATACCTAGCATTATTTCACAAGCAATTACCCCTTTGGTCAGAGATTCCAATTCTTAGAGAACAGTCACCAAAATTAATAAGCCTGTTTCTGATGTGTATTTGCTGTGCACAAAAAATGCTAAAGCCAAAGGTGGGATGACAGCAGAGTCCTGCACACCCACTTGTTCAGCTCAGGCCAGCTGTAATCCAGTGCTAGCACTGAAACTTGGAATTAAGTAATTTGTGCCCATTATCTGCCAAGGATTTGGAATTGGATCTTTCAGGTAGGGCAGGGAATGAAATAAAGGAATATGCACCTTTAGAATACACCATGTGGAACCTTCAACTTGAAGTTCACATTTTTGAACTGGTTAATAAACAACAAATGTATCTCAGTGAACTTAATAATGCTGTCATTCAACTGTCATTCTGCCCCTCCATTTACAGACAAGAAAACAACTAAAGACTCTGATCTCATATTTGAATCTCATCCTTCATTGTGTCTCTGGTAAGATTGCAACGTGCCATACCTCATTAATGCCTGGGGTAATCGTAGGTGCAGCAATAAAAACAACAAAAGGAGCAAACTCTGCAGTTCTCAGGACCTTCAATGCCTAGGTGAAAAAAAATCAGATACTTCAGAGGAAACCCCCAACAACCAATGAGAAGTTAAGTTTAGTCACACAAGCAAAATACACAAATTCATGACTGGCTTTGTTTTTAACTGAACTGGAGTCAAAGCCTTAGTAATAGAGACACAACTTCTATGATTTTACATTTTTGAAGGTCAAAATGTATATTTATCCTTAATTAAAATGAGTTTATGAGACAGTAAAGGCTTTAGCATTTTCAGAGAGGCTCTTGCCATACAGTCTCAAAGAGTGTAGAATTCTGTTTGCATTTAAACTTATTGATTAAAGACCATGTAAAAAAATTCAGTCATGCCATAAATAGGTAAAGAGCCAACTGTGTTTTAAAATATTGATTACGGTGTAACTTTTTTGTTTGACTTTTTCTACCTACTAACCCTTTCTAATTATTATTTTCTTCAACAAATGGAAATGAGTAGTTCAAAGCTTTTAAAAAGTGAGCATTGCTCTAAATGCAGCAAGTACAGCACCAACCCCCTGCACCAAATCTATGCAAAAGGAAAGAGTTCTCATTAAAAGGGTTGTCTTAGTCTAAATTAACTGAGCAGCACAGAGCTGCCACACGTGAAACACTGTTAGAGATCCAGGAGAGCCTGAAGTGCAGGACAGTGAGTAAACCTAACTCAGCAGAACTCAGAGGGATGGACAAGATAAAGTAAGGCAAGCAAAGGTTTTTGCTTCTTCCACTTCCTGCCTTCTCTGAAGTTGTCTCTTTTTAAAGAAACCAACAAAACAAAAAACACAATCCACACTTTTCCCAAGCTAAAGGTTTTCATCTCTGCTGCTTGAAACCCACCAATATATAGGATTTATGCCAACTTCCTCTAAACATGAGATAAACCCCAAATGTGACATTGAAAAAAGTGTAAGTATATATAAGTACCCAAGGGAAAACAGGTAAGATGTGTAAGATAGTAAGTCCACAAACAGCCTGCCCTTAATTAGTTGAGATGAATGAATGAGGAAGCTGGTTAGCAAAGAGGCTTGCCAGGCTCTTGCTGGAGGAAGTGCAGCAAAAGCAGCTGTTACCAAATGTAAATGTATCTTAACAAAGATTAAAATGGCTTCTGAGAATTGCATTGCTTTTGAATAATGCATGTTGAAAAGGTTTATCAAGAGAGTTTGCTGTTAACAGCTGTTCCATTTGAACTAACTACAGATGCTGCTTTCCCTGAACACTGTTAAATGTGGGATTTTATTTTTCAGAACAGCACCACTCCAGCATACTATGAACTGTCCTAAATAATTTAGTCAGGTATCTTATTTCTGTTATTAAATTCTTAAAAGAATTCGATCTTCTTGAATCCATTCACAATGAAGACAGAAGTTAGCAAATTTAAATACATGACTCTGGTCACAATTTTGTCTTTCTTTCCATTTCCTTCCATCTGCTAAACATCACATTTGTCCATATTCATGTTGTTCCAGTTAACAAAACATATGGACTGGTTCCTGTGAAATGAAAGTAATGGATGTTTCAAAGGAAATGTATCAGAATTTTCCACGTAAGATTCTATACAATGAATAAACAAATTACTAGTGTTTCTTGAGAGCCTGATTTTTATTCCTGGCACCTTCTGAACAGTGCAATGCCACAACACAGATGTGAGTTCATAAAGTAACAACACTGATCTGGTCATTGTGCCAACAGGATAAATATCAGTGATTGACCACAAATGTTTCTGACCATGTTCATTAATGACATGGAGTCGAGAGTCAGTCAGGAAGAAGATTATCCTCCAACACAGCACCAAAGAGAAATGACTGAAAATAGGAAAACACTCCTTCTGGCAGGAAGTGATAATCACTTGTTTCACTGGACATGTGGCAAATATAATAAAAAGTTCCAAGGTAGTAGATTTTCAAGCTACAGTGATTGCTAAACCATGGATTTGTTCCTGCTGTATGTTCTTCTAACCACATGCTTACCAGAATTCCACTTCACAGATTGATACCCTGGTGGTTCAAGCACTTTTGTTACACATTACTTCATGCATTACTTACCAAGTGTGCAATCAATAAATATATCTCAATACAATTAGGCTGAAGGCTTTGAGATGAGTCCCAATTTTATATACTTCTAATTAGTTACCTGAGGTTCTACATCAAGTATTGCAATTAGTCCCTGCTCATGGATCTTTCGTATTGTTTCCAGTTTTGTCCCGTACATTGCATCCTCATGGCTGCCATATTCCAAATACTCATTGTTTGAGATATCCTGCATCATTTGGTCATGTGATACAAAGTAGTAATTTTTGCCATTTTCTTCATCTTTCTTTGGAGGTCGGGTTGTGTCTGAAAATACAAAATATTTTAGTGCAAAAGCAATATTAAGCTTATATATGGCTTTTTTTTTTGGTTTATCAACATATATTGACTGCATGATGACCTGTCATACCACACATAGAGCCACAAAGCATGAGCCTGAGGCAGTCAGAATGACAGGCACTGGAAAAGCAGGAGAAGAAGGGATGTAGAAAAGGTAAAAAATCAAAAGACAACAGAGGAAGAACAGAAGATCACAAATAACCTTTACCTGGTCAAGACTGTAAGACTCTGTCAGCTGCTTTCAGCAGCAAAAAAAGGCCAGATCTCAGTTTTTATAGTTTCTAAACAATTCAGTGAACATCTCCATTTCACCCCAGGGCCCAATCCTGTTCAACATCTTCATTAAGGATCTGGATGTTGGGACAGAGTGTACTCTGGACATGGTCCTGGGCAACCATGTCCGGGTGGCTCTGCTTGGGCAGGGGCTCAGATCAGAGGGATCCCAACCACAGGCCATCTGCTCCTCTTTCCCCTTCCCCACACTGATACCCACCTCCTTCTCTTTCTTCTAATACTCCTCCACAAACTGATTTACTCTCATGTTTTTTCCATTATCATATTTATGTTGGTGACATATCTGAAATACATCTCTTCCCCATCTACTCCCTTTTCTTCCAACGACCCGACCGTAATTTCAAACAAGGTATCTACAAATTGAACCAATCCTCTACATTTAGGATTCTGAGGATTAATTAGCATATTTCAAAGATAGAAAGTTCCATAGAAATATTATAGATCACAGTTATTTTAAGAAATTCATGAACAATGGATTATATAAACTGTATAATATCACTATCCTGCTCACTGATGCTCCAAGTCTACTGAATTTAAATGCTCATAATTCTCCTAAATCCTCTTCTTTTCTAAAAACATTTCTGATTTTCCTTTTTTACAAACTTGAGTTCTTAAGAGGTTCTGAGTGTGAAGGTATAAGGCTAAAAAGTAGGTGAGAACCTGAATACTTGTGGTCAAAAGAGATGAAAACTACTTAGCAGTATCATGCTTTCTGAATGTACTCCTTCTCCTGACTCTGTGGTAAGACAAGTATGGCCTACCAATCTTTTCAATTACCGACCACTGTGTGTGACATGAGCTTTTTGATCAGGTTTTCAGTATGTAGATAATTTCTCCATAAAAAATTCCCCAAAACTCTGCACCCAACTTAAGGCCCATCTCAAAAGTGACCTACTCTGCTATGGTTTGGTAACAGAACAGACAAAATGCATCTTTTTAGTCTTATATAATCAGTGAAACAATTCCAGTGCTCCCACAGAGCAGGACCCTCATGCAGGCAACCTAAGGCAAGGTCATCACCACAGAGGTGAGTCCATTTCAATGGTATATGAAGATAAAATAACTAGTTCAACTTCTCCCTCCCCAAAGCAATACAGTACCTGAGACAGACTGGCTGAAAAGCAGACTGTAAAACATTTATTAGGCTCTGATTCAGTTCTTTGTAATGGAGATCACCTTTGCTGGGTTACCTTCTACCTTGCCCCCATATAATCTTGCCTGCACTGAATAGAATAAGTACAATGTACATCACATACTCCTGACACCACACCTCTAATTCAGGGTTTTGGTGTCTAGATGCAAACAGCAGTGTGACAAACAGGGCAGTTTCACTTTGCTGCTGGGGTGGTCTAACAGCTCATGCTTTCAAAAGGGCCAGGTCTTTCTGTTTTCCTTCTGCTGCCTGATTTAGATCAGCAGTCAACCAACCCTTTCCCCATTCCAAACAGGTTTACAGACAAGCTCTTAAAAATACTACTTTTAGCAGCAACAAAGTCCTTATAGGTAGAAAACCATCTAACTGAAATTTAAAAATAAAACACTAACAAAGTATGAACAAAATTAAATTAATGCATAGGGGTCATCAGTGTCACTCCTGAGCCATAAATGGTGTTTCTTAAGTCAGTCTAAAATGGAGTGGACAGTTGGGGACTGGATGCTCTTGTTTCAGTATCCTTAGCTTGAGGAAAAAGGGTGCAACTCCAAGAGATCATGGAATAGGATGTGGAAATCCTGCCCTGGTATCAATAGAAATTCTCATGAAGGGAAAAACACCCCTGTGCTCTTTATAACAACCCACATGTAAGCAGTGAAGAATTGAGTTTTCTTTTCCTTACTGTCATCTCTGAACACTTGAAGATATTTCAGCAATACCAGCCCTCAAGACTAAGCTGTGAGAAGTAATTAAAACATCCAGATAAGGTACACATTAAAGGTTTCTCCTAAATCCAGTTTAAATTTCTTCTCATGGGAATTATAAGCAGTTAAAAATGAGAAATGTTTTATCCTTCATTCTAAATTAAGAAATGTTTGAGGTAGAGAGAAGCAAGAAGTTTTGTGAATAATTAGAAACCCTCTATGTAAAATGGTGCTACCTATTACCCCTCCCCTTGGTAAAGCAAAAGAAATATGCCCAGGGTTAGTACAGCTTCCACCTTTAACATTTGTCTCAGCAGAACTGAACATGTAGTAGGACAACAGGGGTGTTGTCAAGGCTGACACAAACAATTTTGCAGTACACAAACAATTTTGCTACTCACGAGGAATGGGGTAAGCAAATCTGTCCGGATGTTTTGTGATGAGTGTGTTTTTTATGTGTCTTCTGCCGACACCGTGTGCACCTACATCCACAACACAAACACAAGTTAGAAATTTTCCACCAGAAGGGTTTGAAAACTATGCTGTTATGTTCAGAAAAATAACTCGAAGTTACCTAGTAAGACTAGTGTTTTCCTTTTGAATGCTGGCAGCTTTACTACTTCTTCGTACGTGACGAGATCTAATTGATCAAACACTAAAACACAGAAGAAAGTGCCCAAAAGATAAGAACAAAAGGCATATTAACAGTGACAATTAATTCTGCTAAAAATTATGATTTTAGCAAGTTTTAGATTCATAATACAAAGTGGTATGGAAAATAAAACCATTCATTATGCACTTTTAACATGAGTGTTCATTTGAAGAACTGTCAAGAGCAGTAACAAAGCTACTGAAATGCTCAGCAGAGTTTGCATGTCTGTTCATGCAGAGTCCAGCAGACCACAGAAATAAATCAGCTAAGAGCATGCCATTCACATGTGCATTCCTGAGAAATGGCAATACTAAAGAAAAATCTGTAGACAGTGACCAACATGAATACAGTATGAGAACATCTATTTACACTGAAGATAGGGATACTTTCATAATAATGTTTTAACAAGATCTATGAGAAATGCATAGAGAAAAGTGTTAATACTTTTTGGTATTTATTCTTTCAAACCACCACCATTTAACTGTAATTAGAGTTCTCTTTAAACACATGTGCTAGTTAAATTGACATGCTTTTAAAACTTGTGATAGAATGAAGACTTCTAATGGAAAGTGATGGCATTACATAAAAGAACCTTCACCATATTTAGGGAAAAATTGTAAAAGTATTATTTCAGATATCATTTCAACTGCAGTTGAAATTGGATGAATTCCAACATGCCTATCAATCTGTTGTCAATTGCCAAGGAATATAATGACTGACAAATCAAGTTTTGTTCATTAAAAAAGCTTATTCCTCCTGTGCCCAATAACACATCATCTCTGGTAACTCTTACAGAATTCTAATGAAAAAGGAAGCCAGGAGGCAGTTAATTGTAGTGGTAAAGTTTACAGCAATCAGCAATTGTGAGCAGAATAATGAACAAGAGTTTCCAGTTCTGTATTTTTGCACGCTCTGAAAAGAAGGGAAGAGACTCCATCTAAACTGTGGGACCTTTGAGTGTTCCCATGTCTTAAGGGGTGTATTCACCTCAACCATATCCCATCCATCTTTCAGGATGAGTCTGGAAATATGCCTCTCTCCATCCAAAACCCTTCAGGAATGTGGGCAGTGGCAGGAGCTTTGCTTTGCTCCAGAAGTCCTCAGCCTCCAAGATCAGCATTCAGAGCATGGAGCCCATCAGAAAGCACAAGCTCTTTGTACTAAAGTCCCAATTAAAGCAGCAAAGGATTTAACTTAATGTATTTTTTTAGTAGGGCAGATTTTTCAATTTGAGTGGAAAAGATCAACTACTCCAATTTGGTCAAACTGCAAATTAGTCAATTGACATGCTCAGCTGGTTAAGACCTTGAGAAGATACAGATATGAAAACTTCCTAGTCCATCTGAAGCATTTTGAATTTCATCCTAAAGAAGAATCTCTTTCAACCTTTCCCCAAATACTATAAACAAGAATTCAGTCATATTTTTCTTCCATTCAACAAACATGGAATTCTTCCTACTGTCCTTTTTGTGACTTTACAGTATTTAAACTACTTAAAAATTAATTTCATATTAGAAAAGGCTAAAGATCTAAAACATGCTAAACAGCTTTACCATTCTAACCATCTAGGCCTGCAAGTATCTTTTTCCATCAAAAAATAATAATAAAAAACTCAACCCTTTATTTTCTTCTTGAACAAAACCATGTTATGTTAGATACAAACAACAGGAACAGACAACAGAAATGACACATCCTAATGCCTTTACCACAAACCAGCAGCATGGAGAAGATGAGCCTCAGTCTACATGGATTTAACTAATGATTGTAGGGTTTTCAAATGCAAAAGAAAAATGACAAATTTTTAAAAATACACAAGATATGAGGAATACAGGGCACATTTAAAGACTGAACTTCAATGCTTCTGTTACTAGCTAATAAAGAAAAGGAGTTCTTGAAAGGAAACAGTAAGAAGCAAATAAAGAGGCATTGTCACTTGACAGGTTACTTACATGCACAGAGGCCATTGGGAGTAAGACAGCATGAAAAATGTACAGGGGTCATTGAGATATGGCTTGTAATATATTAGTAAAATAAAAAGTATATGCACAAAATAAACTTTACCATGCAATAGTCTAAACACAAGGCAAATAAATCACATTAAGAAATGGTAAACATATTTTATAAAAGCTTGGCAATTTTCTACTTTATGCATAGTATGAAGCATAGTTCTAGTATGTTCCAAAGACTGTTCTTTTCTGATGTCCTGCAATAACTTTTCAGAAAGATAAACAATACATCTAGATACCACTGCAGTGTATCTCTAGAGCATTTATAAAAAGATCAGTGAATCTAAAAATGAACAAGTATTCAGTTTTTTCTGGGGGCTTTTACTCAAAACTGACTTCACAGTGATAAAACATATGATTGTGAAATTACCTAATACTCTAACATGAAGTATGGGGGAAAGAAAAACGGTTACATTTTTCTTGTAAAGAAGAATGCATTTGCTTCTAATTCTAAAAAGTAGTTGAAATAATCTCCTCTTTACTTCATAAAATATGTCTGATTTGCAGAATAATCTCATTGCTAGTTCCAGTACTATCCCAATATGCCACACGAGCTCTCAAACCATTAGTTGGCCACACAAATGTGAGCTGACCATGAAGTATTTTACTGGGTCATTTCTCAGCATCCCAGTTCAGTCTCAGCCCTAAGACAAAAACAGCAAGGAAGTCCGAACAGATACACACTGCTGATCAATTAACTAAATTTTATACTAAGATATAAGTGAAGTAAATTCTACTTTCTTGTAAGAACAATATTTTGACATAGATTATACTTATTTTGGATCCAAAGAAGAAAAGATCTGCCTTTTATTCTGAGACAGAGGCACTGAAAGCTTGCAAGGGCCAGTGTTGGGGTATTTCTGATCAACAACAACAGACATGATAGAGTAATTCAGAAAAGGTAAATTCAGTATCACCTTAGTTAAACTTAAAACTCATGTCAGCATTTCACTGAACCTCTTTATATCCTATATTTGGTGTCATTCCCTGGGATATTACTTGCATCACCTCATAACCATTAAGATCAATAAAAATTTCTAAGAGAAATCTTGACTCTAATCTGTGCTTTCATTAACTTTGTGACTTCTTAGGGGGGAAGGGGAAATGCTATTCTGAAAAGAACAGGTTCTTTATGGTCATTATGATAATTTTTTATGTTCATATTTCTAATTTTTGACAAACACTGTGCTCTGATTTCAGGTGGCAAACTGTGTGATTCAGTGCTGTTAACCTTCCCCAAAATGCCCCTTTACATCAAGACAGGAAAGTCTAGATCACTTTCCTTTCAGGGATTTAATTGATATAAAGTCTTTGAGCTATTTTGCTCCCAAAGCATTGTCTGCTCCTTCTCCTTCCCGGGCCGTCCTCTTCCTTTTGCTTATTCCTTTGTACAGGCTGTGCTTACTCACAGTGACGTTGTTGAGAACTGCAATCAGAAATGTACCTGCCCTAAAGAAATAAATCAGTTCTTTTTGTTGGGCTGTTCCTCAGTTCATCCAGTTAACAGCAGGGCCTGCAAATACTGACACCACGGAGGGAGGAGCAAGGCTGTGGGAATGTATTTAGGAGCAACAGAAAATACTTTGAAACCAGCATTAAGTTTGTTTAGGTCTTAAAATCCAGTTTAATCTCAACAGTTTTTGTTAAGACCATAATGAGTAAAATGTGGTTAGTGCTGCTGCAATGAAGTGGAAACATCACAACAACCAGAATGTTAAACCAGCAAAAAGAAGGAAACAAGTTAAAGCTTTCAATCTCTGCTTGAGAGGGCTTTCAGTGTACTAAGTAATTTTATATTAACTGTGAATATCCTAAATGCAATGGTGAATTAAGGAGTATAAGTGACAATTGCTGTTATTTGACTTTCTTAGAATTCATTTTCAAATGACTTCTAAGGAAACAAATTTTGTAGTGGTGATACATAATGAGCTCTGATGCACACAGAATGTGCAGGTAAAGAGAAATGTGGAAATATGGATTTATATTGTTTAACTGGTGTCTTCAAGAATGCGACTGAAAGACCCCCCAGAAATTATTGCAATATATAAAATACTTCCATTACACAGCTTGGACAGGTATATCTTTTGATTCTAATAAAAATCTCTGCATGTCTCTGAATAGACCACAACAAAATGAATACCGCAGAACGTGACAGCAACTCAAAGGCAAGAAAAAATTGTTGAAAAGCAATTTCAGTGTATTGAGTATTGCATATTAAAAGAACTTAATTCTGCTCATGAATGAAGGGGTCTTCCTTCTTTACTACTAAAACTAAAGAACTGCTTGACAAGGATCTCTTACTCTACACTTTAGTTTCAAAATTTTCTAAGGCAATTAATTTTTTCAGCAGTCTAAACAGAACCCTAAAACTCAGGATTCAGGCAGAAATGACTGCAAGGAGGATAAACTTCAACAGCTTGTTCTATTTGGTAACTGTAAATAATACACTGACTATGCAATGGCTCTTACTCCACTTCCAGCTGTGATGCTTCAAGACAAAATGCTCTTTAATGATGTTTTCAGGTATATAATATATACCTAAAAATGCAAATTAACAGGGATGCTACTGAGAATTCTTCTGCAGAGCACAGTACAGTGATACAGACTGCAATAACCACGTCCTGTTGGCTTCTGGTGCTCCTTTAAGCATAAACCCCCAAACAATGTAAGCCTATATTAGGGCACATTATGATGCATTGATTTGGTGGCAGTTTTCCTCTCACTGATTAAGCTCTATGTTTAAATAGCAAAGAACAAGCAGAGTAATGTTGGCATAATTAGAATTTTACTTATATTTTCCTAAGTAACTCCTTAGGTTTATATAACACTGCCAGCTGAACAACTAATAGCAAGGTTTAAATTGCAAAAAAAATTAATCTGTTAAAGATACCTGCATTTTTTTTTCATACCTGCATTGTGCTTTGCCAAATATTTGTCTTTGTACTGCTTTTTTTTCTTCCCAAACCAGGTACAGCTGGCCTGTTGCTCCTGTTTGGTCTTCTCCATGGCAATACAAGCAACTCGCCTGCATATGGAGGACAAAACCAGATTTTGTTGTAATCCAGGATTTTTAAAAGCTGCACGGAATGAATTAGAAAAGTAACACTTTCTTATAGAACAAGAGTAGAGTAAAACTTTTAAAAACTTTCTTTTGATGCCTTAAAAGAACATATAGACAGAGGTATTTTGATATAAAGAATATCTTCTTAGAGGCAGATCACGAGAGCTCGCAGATCAGGTGAGCTCCTGAAAGGGATATAGACCATTCTGCAGCAGAGCAGAGCAGAGCAGAGCAGGAGAGGTCTGAAATGACCACTGTGGTCTAAATCACTTCAGAGCAAGTTTTGTTGTGTTTTGGAACCGTTTTAAGGTCAATCTTTAGGATGAAGTACCCTAAGTGACCCTGTTGCAAGGTGTCTCAGTGCCCTCCTTATATCAGGGCTTGCACAGGAGCTCCTGAGATGGAACTATATGTCTTCTCTGCCTCTGTTTCTCCTCTAGCAAAATCTCCCTTTGCTAATCCAGGTGGCACAGGTGCTGTTAAACGTTCCAGCACTCCAATTCCTTTTTGTGGCAAATCCTGTATGCAATATTTTGGGCTACATTATCCATATTGACAAACTTCTTTGAGTTACAGTCATGAGTTTCACGGCCCAGGACTTGCTTGACAGAATTTGTGCTGGTACACTTAAAATTTTTAGTAAACAGCTCTGCAAGACCTTGTTTAAAAGCTCTGCATTGTTTTTCTGGTACTCAGTGCCATTACTGTTCACTGAAGCTGCCATACAGGAACCTTTGCACTGTGATTTTGTTCTGCTTTTTGACTTTGGCATGGAAAATGAAAAGGAACGAAAACCCCAAAACTCCCTCAAAGACCTCTCTGCTTGACATCTTGCTAAAACCTTATTCCTGCAGCACTTGTGTGCAAGCAGTACTAATGGAAACACTGTTCAGAAGCTGAAAGAGAAGTTAATCTGATCCCCTTATGTAAACAATTTCCTATAGTATACCTGAAAGCACAATGTTTACTAACACAGGTGTTTATTTTTCTAATCTAACACCAATGATATTGCATGTAACTCTACTGTTATATATATACACGAAAAAAAATCAGTATCACACAAACTGGGGCAGTATACACATAAAAAGACCCAAAAAAGATCATTCAAACACTAGTTACACGAAATGAAAAGCATAAAAGACAAAAATAGAAGCAAAGCTAAATTAATTTTTTATAGAAAACTTAAGTCATACCATTCTTGAAGTTCAGGAGAAGGAATAAGACCTGCAGTACCATTTTTGGAGTTCTCAAGTTTACCCTGCCACCAGTTGTGATCGTCTTTGCTAATGATTTGGATAATATCACCAACTCGGAATCTGATGCCAGCTTCTTTGCAAGGAATGAGGTCATCCTTGGCTGGATCATATTCAAATTGTGCTCTTACATATATCTATAAAAAAAGAGTTTATAAAAGACACTGTAATATTATTACTGGTATGGTATTCAGAGTAACAGGTGATAATTTGATCTGTGAATGCAGCTACACATACTGGTTGCAACAAGCAAAGGAAGAAACAGAATGGCAAAAGCATAACTGATAGTTGAAAATGAAACAGAACAGCCCCCCCAGCAAATGATGGAGACATTGGATGTTATTTTGAAAGCTCATGGCCTCTACATACTATAAAATCTGAACAGCAAAAATGCAATAGAGTCCCTCAAATCAGTATTAACTATCAGAAATCATTACAGACTATAAGCCAGCAGTTTACACCTGTACAACTGCACATTCCAACCAAAGTCCCACTGTATGTTTTAAAAATTTGTGTGACAGGAGTCACGGGACAGTATCAAGGACTTTGGCTGTGTCAGTGATCTTTAGTATTTAGAATGAAAATTTTTAAGATTTAAGACATTAAAAAATATTTTAAAAAGATGAAACAGGAAGTCCTGTACTGCACCTATCATATAGTTACTTGGGAGCAATCTGGGAATTCTCTGCATGGGTTTTTCAGCAGAATCTACTCCCATATAACTGAAGCTGATGATCTGAGCAAGTTACTCTCTAAGGAACATTAACAGAAAGAATTCAGATTCTGACTTCACAATTTAAAACAATATACCAATCCTTTCTTTGTGTGTTAGTGAGGTCTCAACCCTAGGAAATGAAAATAAAAGTGATCTCCAGTTTTGGTTTGAATGCTAATTGAATGCTAATTTGGTTTGAAGGCTAATTTGGTTTGAAGGCTAATTTGGTTTGAAGGTTAATTACAGCCTCGATGCAGCCAAAGTATCTTAACACTGAAATGAAATGTCCTGCCCTAGATGGGTCATTTCTAGAGTATGGGAACATCAAAGATCACCCTACAGCAGCTCAGACAGCCATGTATACACATACTGCTGGTTTTCTTACTAAAAATGGACTATATTTAAAAACCACCAACAATTACATTGCAAAGTAATTCTCTTCATATAAACTGTAACAATCACTTCTCAACTTTGCTGAAATTTTGCTCCAAAGATAGCTGTAACTGTGCAGTTTTAGAACTATCCATGGCACTTAAAAAAGTTCAATAGTAATTCAATCTGCAACCCAACATATGAATAAATTAACTTAAATTGGCTAATCACTTCATTCCTTATCTGATGTATTTTTACTGGTTTACACTGCCAGCATCAGATGGCAATACCAATATAAAATTCAACTTTTAATATACCAAATCTGACCCTTGTTCTGCTGTGCATTGAGTGTGTGAGTTTAGACAAGCAACCCAACTTCTTTTAATTACCTAAGAAACAGGAGATTTTGAAATCAGTTATATGTTTATTTAGCAATTTGTTTTTCATGAAGTAATTAATATTGAACCAATCCCTTATTTTGCTTTGCTGTTATCTAATATAGGTCTAGAATCATCAGCAGTATTTTTTCATCAAGAAGCTCCCTTGCTTTTCAAGTCCCTGCTCCAGTCTGAGCCATTATCCACCATATAGTGGCAGTTCATGGAACATTGCAGACATCCTTACAGATAAAAATGTATCTCTTATCCAAGCCTTTGGTGTCCTCAAGGATGACAAAATACCAGAAAAATATGCTGGTTCAGTGGGAAAAGGCTCTTAAAAGAATCAGGTAACTATAAATGGTGTGAGTATGAGAAACACCATTACTCTGAACGAAGTCTCTTTTCCTGGGAAAAAGACTACAAGAAGCAAATGAAAACCTAACACAACAACTTGGAATGTCTTTCATGGAGCCCTTCCAGGTTTACATTCAGGCAGCTGGAGCCTTCAGCAGACCACAGAAAGTTGAAAGAATTATATATCTGTAAACTTTAAAAATGGGAAATGAAGTGAGAGCAATCCATTCATGTAACAGATATTCCAGACAGCTTATCCAGACAGCAGCATAAAAAGATTTTCAAAGACAGGAGATAATGCAGTTAATTGACTTTTTGAATGGAATTGCAAGAGCTATTATCAAAATTCTCGGTAGAGAAAGAGGTTGAGTACACAGTGAAGGATTCCAAGGCAGATTCTGGAAAGACTATAAATAACTGGAGCAGTTATTGAAGATGAATCACAAACCACTTGACAGTATGTGTTCATCTGAAGGCTGCAGTAAAAAAATAAAAATTCTTAAAATTGCAAAGAGAATGATGGGGAATTCTCTGCAGAGCCCTTAAGGGCTTTTTTGGAATTCTCTGGAGAGGGAAGGTCTTTGGTCCACGATGACAGGTACTATCCCCAGGTCAAGGTAACAGAGGTAAGGGAGGTTACTGAATCTGGGCTTAGGACTGAAAACTTGGGGCTATCTTCAGACTTAGCAAACCTCAACAGAAACTGTCCTTAATGTTTTGTTTGAAGAGCTTTGTTAATATTAATAATTAGCTATAGATCAAGCTTTAGAATCTTTATCAATACAATGTTTCAGAATATTAGACCCTTGTCCTACTAGTCTCCATTTCAGTTAAAATACAAATTTGAGCTTTCCTCCAAGATAAAAACTTGCACAGGTCACTGCACAACAGTAAGTCCATTATTGCATTCTGAACTATAACAACATCCCCAGTTAAATTCACAGTGAATGTGTAACTCTCACACATAAGGACACATGAAAAAAAAAAGCTATTTCGAATTAGCCATGAACAAATGAGTTAAAAAGAAAAATGAAAAAATGGAACAAATTTTCCAAGCTTAAATGTTTTAGTCCAGCACATACAGAATATGAAGGGGGAAATGATAAGCAGGGATGTTTACTAGCAACTATGTTTACAAAAATTCCCACGGAGGATCTCTATTCACCTGTCGTCCTTTTGGTTGTGTTGTCGATGGCAAGTCCTGCAGAATAAAGTCAACCCAGGAGAAGAAATTTTCATTTTACTTTTTAAGGGTACACAACACCATTTGTTAGTGATTTATAGTACGTTACAGTAAAATGGTAAGTTAGACAAAAGTATAAAGCATTGACCCATGTTTAGAAATGTTTTTTTTCTTAAAGAAAAATCAAACCCAGGCTGTTTAGCAGCAAGCTGAAGAAAGCAGGTAAAAAGTTTAAGCAGATAAAGAATGTGCTTTTTAATAAATAATTCAGCATCTTCAACACAAAAGCACCACCAAGTGAAAGAGGCTCTTTATGTGAATGCCTTTTCCACTTAATACTTAAGTCTTGCTTTTTAAAGAGAAAGAGGTTATTATAAATGTTAAAGACCTTATTATTATTAAAAATTTATAAAGTGATTAATTTTACTGAGAATTAAGATTATAACTACTAATCATTTTACAAATTCAATTTAATTCACAAAAATTTCTTGAATTTTTCATCCACACAATTATTTTTCATTCTCCTAATCAATAAGCACTTTACTTTGTGGCAAATAATTTCTAAGTCGCAGGGGTTTTTTTTAATAGTTAAAGGAGTAGTTACTTAGTTTTGGTGGGTTTTTCTGGTTTGTTTGTCTTTAGCTAGTCCCATGAACTCATGATATCGACAGCACTCACTGAAGGAACTCGTGTGTAGTTACTACATTGGTCCAAACAATGACAAACAACACGAATTTTAACATTAATATACTTTAGAAAAAAACAGGAGATCGACAGCACCTTTCTACCCGAATACAAACAAAACAGAAGTACTTTGTGTTAAAGATGTGATGGTAATAGCTTGGTTTGCAGTGCAGTTTAAAGCCACTGCCTCTTGCTTTCCATCCCCAGGCCAGGCTGATGTCTCACACAGGATGTGCACGGACCACGACAGCAGAGAGCACACCAATTCCTTAACTCAGATAGCGGAAACCAGAACACGCTCCAGAGGGCTCTCAAAACACACAACTTAACAAAAAAAAAGGAGTCTAAAATGTCTTGGAATACCAACTGCACAGTTACTCTTTCCTCAAGCACTGCTTCCAAAGATCAGGATGGAAATAAAACATCCACTTTAAGCCTCTGCTTAGTTTTGAGGAAGCTGCTGACAATGATTTAAGGATGACTGAAGTGTCACAGTAGTTATTAACATTCAGTTTGCTATATGGCTTTTAATGAGCAGAATATGTTGGAAAAAAGCCTTAAAAAAAAAAAAAAAGAAAAAGAAAACGGGGAGTTGCATATGTAATAACCTCAGTTCTACCATCAGGACAAAATTCTCCACTGACCACACGATAAGTATAACAGTAATGGCAGATGAGCACCAACAAAACTTTCACAGTTTCTCTGTGTGGAACTGGAAATCTTACCGAAACAGAATTGTTAGTGCTGCTATGACCATTAGCTGGGGACTGTCTGGATGTAGAGGGGGAATCTCTCTGAAATAAGACACAAGGTTCATTAACAACACAACACTATCACAGGAACACAGAAATATTTCAAAGAACAGTTACATCCACATCTTAGCTGCTTCATTTGTGAAAGTTTCCACACTACAAACTCTGTAAATCTCAAAGGCTTTTCCATATTTAAAAATTCAGGTTTGACATTTTGATGTATCTGAGGTAATAACTATATTAATGTTGCCGTGGCAATCAAACAGCTTTTTACATACTGATATCTGGGACTTCTGAGATCTTACGTGGCTGACAATGCTCCTGGCCCTTACCATACACCAGTCTTTGTTAAAGGTAAGTACCTGGAAGTTCTTGCTGAATAATACCTGGGATAGAATGAGGCACATATTTCATTTTAAATATGCTTTAAAATATTTTTTCAGCTCTGTGGTGGTTGTCAGTGTTGATCAGTCCCTACTCAGCAAAATGCATCTCCGCAGTGCCTCAAAGACACAGAGGGCAACACCTGAGAAGGAAACTGGATACTCTCTTTTCCCTTCTCATCCTTGTTACACCACACTGAGGGTTTTTTTCCTCCTACATTCTTACGGGCTTAAAAGTATCAAACCTTGCCAAAATATAACACTAAAAAGCCACTTCTCTTGACTCAGAGTACTCGTGTGTTCCTACACTTCAGTGAGGATGCAGAAGACACAGGGTGCCTACTGAGAAATTCTAAAGGAAGGATAACAGGAATTTCTGACTGTTTTTCCAAGGAAGGGAAACTTTTAGAGCAATCTTTTTCACATGCCATTTTGATAGTGTAGTACTTAATCCCACAAGGTCAGATACTTGAGCCATGTCTTCCGGAAATAAAATAATTCACTCAAACGTTGTGCAAAAATTAAAAATCCCTTTTACCCTCAAGGGAGTTTTGGAATATAATATTCCATGTCAAAGGTTGGTTTAGGAATGTCTGGTAGTTTTGGATATTGTCAGGGGTAGCAGACAAAAAGGGCTAAAACAGTTTTCAAAGCAAACAAAGTTAGCCCTGGTATATTTTATCAATACAAGAGCCCTGTGTGAACAAATTAAACCCCAGACCTGGAGCCAAACTGTTCATGCAGCATTAATGAGGGACAGTTCCTCTGCTAATGTTCTCAAACTTACACTAATTATGTGATAGCACTCATATCTATTTTAAAGCACCAAGGAAAGTTGAAATGACAGGCAATACTTTACCCCACTTGCTGCCTGTACATTTGATGTGCAATAAAACTCATGTAGAACTTTTTGTGGACTCCTTGAATATGATTTCACAGAAAGTTCCATATGTATCTATGTAGGTACTTGCTTTGACTTGAACACAGCTGAGGACAGACTGACAATTGCATGGCTGTAAAATCATTGTGGTTCACAATATGTAAGTCTATAAACTTCTGCTACAGCCACAAGAACAAAATTTGCCTCCCACAACTATTTGAAACATGTAATGGACTGGGGGAAATGAGCCCTCATTCTAATTACAAAATCACTCCAGCAGAACAATTTTAAAATATTCATATTAGAGCAAACAATCTATTCCTTACTGGAAAAAAATATAAAATATATAAAAAAGAAAAGCTTAAAGGAATAAATACTCCCTTTTTTGTGTATATGGGATTATCAAGGAGTAGCTAGGAGATACTTTTCCCAAAAAAGGAGTGACTTTTTGCTTTATAAAGAGATATTCTGCTTGCTCTGCAATTTAGTCTCTTCCATTTTCTCACTTTCAAAAAGAGGTGAAAAGTTAATTTTACTTTTTTTTTTGATCTGTGTCAGTGATGGTTTAGCAAGGAAGCAGGGGAAAGCTCTGGGAAGGGATGCAAGCACCCAAGCCATTTAAACAAATTTAGAGAATGCCACTATTTCTGGACTGTCGTGAAGGTTTTTCCCTTTGAAGGAAATTTACTTGGTTTGAGAATGTTTTGATTTGTATTCATTCCTTCAACAATTCTCAGCAGAAGACAGCATATTATTCAAAGCAAATGGTCATCATAACACACTGAGGAAAATACACATTTTCAGTGCTACTGACTTCAGTACTGTCAGAAATTAATCGATCCAGGTGGCCAAGAGACATACGTACAATTTTTACATAATTAGGCTGTTCTGCCACAACTCAAAGGAATTTAGATTCTTAATTTTCTAGGGACCAGGAAATTGAGATTTTCTTTCAAAATTATCAGACTCAAAACTTAAAGAAAAACTATTATGCACAGTCTAATGAGACAAACAATGAGCACAGAGTGCCCTGCAGAACTTCAGCTTTGGTTGTGGAGTTGTTTCTCCAGTAAAAGTCCTTGTTTTCCTGGGGATAGGAGCATGAAAACACTTGAAAGATCCAATGATTCTGAGTAGTGTGGAGAGGTTAACATTGTATTTCAGTAAAATTGGCTATCCAGACAACCTTGTCCAGGCTCAAGCCAAATAATAGAACAGAAGACTTTGGGACTCTCAAGCCAAATAACAACACAGAAGTCTTTGGGAGCCTCACTATTCACTACAGCACCACAGCTGGAGCCTTAGAGGAAACAACCACGATTATTTCCAAATGATGGCAAAAACAGTTTCCTGTTGATTCCTTGTTTATAGGTGTGGATTAGGAATGGTAAATCAAGGCATTTGCAATGCACACCTATAGCAAAAGTCAATCATGTCTATTAGATATGGATGGTGAAATCAGATACTGACAAGAACAGTTGGATCAATGACACTGCTGCCAGATCTACAAAAAACAGCCCCAAAACAAAAAATACACAAAAAACCAAAGAGACTTTCCAAAAATCTGAAAATACTTTTCCATTTCAGTCTTGCTCAAGGAACGTTTCTGGCAGTATTTTTAATACAAATGTAAAAAAAGATTTAAGACTATAAAAATCCTTATAGTTTGAGAACTGATGGAAACTATGTAAGACTAAAGGAAGAAACCCGTGGTGATTACCACCACCTTTAAAATCTCTTATATGTAAAGGCTGTTCTTCTTACTGAAACAATTTCAGTGTTTCAAAAAGACAATCTGAAACATAAAGGATGTTTGTAAGGAAATTTCTCTGTTAAAAAAAGAGGTACTTCCCTCACCATCTGACACTATAAAAAGTTACTTGGGGTGTCTTGTCAGGATAAAGTAAGAATGCAAATGTAGCCAGAGCAAAATGCTTACTCAGTGGGATAAAACTGAAACATATCAACAGCATATGCAGCCATCAGCCATAAGAAGAATGTTGCAATAGTTACTGAACTTCATATTTATGTGAGACTACAATTTTCTGGGTATCTGATGAAGAAAAGAGAACATCCTGGCCCCTTGTTATCCAGATATTTGTGTCAATTCAGGTCATTTGCCAAACCAAAGACTAAACAGATCATCGCACACTAGAGCAGCTGATCAAATTGTTACACAAGGGAATTCAAAAGTCTGATGTTTCCAGGCAAAGTCCCCTCCATGAAATAAAGGCCTGGTCACTGCATGGAAGGGGCGGGAGCAGAAAAACCCACAAATGCCTAAGAGACTTGAAATTATTCAGTTGAGATTTTAGAAACTTCCTAGAGACCCTGAAGTACCATTACATAGTGCAGGGAAAAGACTTCCCTAAACATGTAGAAGTGGCTTAATATTTAGAAAACATCTCAACAACACTTATTTAAATTTTAAATGATTATTACAAAAGAAGAAAGATATTGGAAGTGAAATTCAAACCTCAGTTACTCAAAAATAACATCTCGCTCCTCCCCACTTTGTGTAAGGGCCCAAGACAGATTCTAAATAAAGGGCACATCATCTCTGATTCTACTAATATTTAGGGGTTTTTATTCTAGATTAATAAAATTGTTTTGCAATCCAATGACATAGTCATGGTAGGAGCCTCAAACTCCTCTAGTTCTCCATTTTGTTTTATATTTCTCTTCTGACAAAACTATGGTACAGGAGCACCAGCCCATGACTGAAATGAGGGGGGACCTAAACATTAATATATATTGAAATGTTGCCCCAAAGTCCTAAAGTAGTAAGATTATACTAGTGAAGACCAAATATCTCTCAATTTATCCTGCTGGAGCGCATGAGAAGCAAGTTTTCTGTGTCTTACTAATGTCATTCAACACTGATTTTTAGCCTTTATAGGTGGTTAAGAACTTGATTAATCATTTAAATCACAATCCTGAAAAATTCTATGAAAAAAATTCAGTGTACCAAAGGACTAGCAGTGTTTTCACAGGATGCTTTAAAAATGGTGGGTTTTGTGCACACTTCTTGCAGCTGAAAATCCAGCCAAAGCCAGTGTGGCTAAGTAGGTGGAACAGACTCAGCCTCCTCTGACTGAATGAATTCTAAATGCCACAAAATCTGATAATTAGACAGGGGGTATTTATTTTCAACTGTCTTTGATCACAAACTTTTAGTTTAGCTGGTTTTTTTCCAAAGGAAGGTAAGAGTCTGTGATAAATAAATTGTCATGAAGAGCCTAAGGACACAAAGCTAAAGAAAAGAGATGATCTGCTATTACTAAAATGACACCTAATGGTATTAATTTACAGCTCTATGCCGAGTTTTTCCAAATAATCATCTTTCCATCAGGTCTACAGTTCTACCAGTTTCTGTCTTTCAATACTGGAAAGTGAGGTATCTTTTATTATTACTGCTATTTACAGCACAGAAGTCACTATATAAATTTGTCAGCACACTGTAGAATTTCTATTTAATTCCTTTTAAAGACTCTGCATTTTATGAAAAACTTCTGCTTTCATAGTTATACCTTTTAAGAAAATTGGCCTCATACATGAAAATTTGTCAAACCTTCTACCACTAAAACCTTTTAGTTTTTGTTGAATTCTATTAGAAGCACAGAAGGCAACCAAAAAGAAGTAATTTTCTTTCTTGCAAACAGACTGTTCTGACCACAGTAGCAGTTTCTGTGTATTCTAGCAGCATCTGCTGAGACACAAAAACAATTAGGGTGAAATCACAGCTCTAATTAGGATAAGGTGCTTGACTTCAACAGGGATTGTGATTTCACTCTCGGAATTCTAATTTGGGAACTGTTTGCGCAGTTAAACATGTGGCACAGAAAGATTGGCATCATCTACACGGTGCCAATGCCATCTCTATGCTTAAATTGGAACAGTGGCTCTCAAGAAGCCATTTTCCAGAATTTAATTCCCTTCAGTTGCAATCTGTAACATAACTTTGTGAGCAGAAGGGAATTAAGCATTGCTCTGCAAAAACCGTAACACCAACCTTCCAGTTCAACAAGAACTAACTCCAAATCTGGTTTTCTTCTGTAATGACAAATACCATTTTTTCATGGAAACATAATATTAAGCCACATGTAACTGTTACACACAACCACCACAAATTTACCTCAACAGGGTTATACAGAAACAGGTTCTTCAATTAACCCTTAACAGCCCAAAGCAGCAATATAATATTTAAAGCCTAAAAACCAGGATTGTTCCTCAGCTTAGGAACTTTAATCAACTTCCTGAAGAATGAGTGTTAATGGTCATTTTTTTAAAGGGGCTTCCTAAGTGCATGAGATGAGGATCCCCTTTCCTATTTTTTTTTCAATAGGCTGTAAAGAGTTAGTTAAGGTGCTGATGAGATGAATATGAAGGCAAGGCTGAGTAGGTAGGTGGGACCTACTCGTGTTCCGTTATCTTTGTTGTAAAATTGGTGTGCGTGATCTAACAGGACAGGCAGAAACAATCTCCCAGAAAGCAGTAACATTCAGCCATCAGCAGGCAGTTAGTTACAGGACTGGGGGAGAAACGGGGTGCTTCATTAAAGTCATTACCTCACAGGATGAAGATTGTGTGCGGTAACTTGGCACAATCTTAAAGGTGATACTTCCACGCATTTCCCTCTGCAAAGACAGAAGCACTTGTAAGACTAAGACATTGAAGGGAAAAATCTCCAAGTCACTGTTGCTTGAAAGGAGAACATCACAGTTTGAGGGCAGCACTATGTTTTCCTGAAGTAAATATTCAGAAAAGCTGAAATGCTATGGCTAAGTTGCCATTTCACCTAGAAACAGACATCTAACTCACCTGCCTGAAGCCAAAGAATAAACATACATGACCAGTTTGTTCACCTGACCAGAACCCAGAACTATATTTTAGTGTGTGAGATTCAGAGATGTGTAGGCTTCTTCCATGTCAATCTTTGTAGTCATATTCCCTATGATCCACAGAGTCTTTGCTACTACAGTGACATATTTTTCCCCTTTCATACATGTTAAACAGCAAAACCACGTTCACAATTTCTGGAAAGCTTCATGTTATTGTTCTAAAGGCAGAAACACCAAAAACAGTCTTTCATCACAACACGCGGTCTGCTAGTTTGCATTTACTATAGTACAAGAATATTCATAACAAGTACTAACTGCAAAATAGCAGCAGATTGTGGCAATGTATTTCTTTAACTAACAATCTGAATATTAGTGCCAGTACCTGGCTGACAACTGAGGGACTTCTGGGCAGAAATGTGAGCAGATCAAGTGATCTCAAGATTTTAACCCTTTCTCTCTTTGTCTGGCTCACTGTGATCCCCAAAATGTTATTTGCTTGGACTCTTTTTAAGATTGTGTATATGGTTCTGAACACAATAAAAGGTTTAGTGATGCCATCCAAGATCCCAAGGGTAGGGTTGCAGGCAGAAAAATTTACAAGTGTTATGGAATATCAAACTGACTGTGCTGGCAAGGCCCAAGATGGAGCTTTCCTGGAAAATGACAGACTATCTGAGCTCAAAATACCATTTTTTCCTTTGTACCATCAATAACCACGAGCACAATAGCTATAAATTGAAAGAAGGAGTGTTCCAGCTACATATAAAGAACACATTTTTTCCTATGATGACAATTAAGTACTGGAACAGCTTTCCTAAAGAAGCATCTGTCCTGTCAAATATCTATCCTTGGATATTTTCCAGGCTTAACCAGGAAAAGCCTTGAGCAACCTGGGCTGCATCCAGTGTTGATCCTTCTTTGTGCAAGACACTGGACTGGAGACTACTGATTTTGTGATTTATTGTCTTTATATTTGCATAGCAAATATACCAATAGGCAAGAAAAGCTTCTTTTCTCTCATAGTCTCTCCAGTGAATACACACGGTGTAGACTCAACATTTACAATAAGGGCATTACTGGGCAACCTGATGGAGCTGAAGATGTCCCTGCTTTTTGCAGGGGCGTTGGGCTACATGACCTTTAAAGGTCCCTTCCAACCCAAACTATTCTGTGATTCTATGATCTTTATAGACTGACTTGGGATGAGTAGTAAGAGAAAAGCAGTATTTTTGCTGTTATGTTCATGAGAGACAAAAGAAGCTCCTGCATTTCAACAAACAAAACTCAGACATTGCAAAAAAGCTTTGTAAAATGTAGAAGAGTTATACTTGAAAGTCAATTGCCTGGAGAGTTTGGGGAGCCTCCGTTACCCAAGTTTTTTCAAGAACTGGCCAGACACACATCTGGCCAGAATGGGTGGGTGTCATTGATCTTTTCTGTGGGACTAAATAAATAAAAAGACACCTGGATGTTCCTTCTATCACCCCAAGGCAGAAGGTTCAAAAAAACCACTACAGAAAAGCAGAGGAGAGCCTATGGAAGGCTTTAAGAGCTGAACACATGAACTCTTTGTGTACTGGAGTCTGCCATGAACAGAAGAAAAAGGGGAAGTCAAATGTGATTACACAAAGTTTTGTCAAAATAAGACAGGCACTTTTATAGAGAACATGAGAAAGATTTCAGGCACTTACAAGCATTTTTTGTAGTTGTTCTACAGTTTGATTTGCCACACTGATTCCATTTATTTCTCTGATTTCATCCCCTACATGTAGCGTACCTGCAGAGTTAACAAAACACAAGACATGTTTTCACAAATGGAGGTAACTGTAAGGCAGTTCTAATATTCATACGAAGGCACAAATATAAACCAACATTAAAGTAATGTTTTGCCTAGATTCAGAAAAGGACTCTGTATTAGCTACCCAAGATCACAAATCTGTCTTTGAGAGAGCAGTGAATACACCAGCAAGAGATGCCCAGGCACCCTATGAAGTCCATGGGTAAAACATCAGTCCCTTAAAAGGACACTGCAAAAACTCACACACTGAAAAGAAAGCCACCTGCAACTAAATCAGCTGGAAATGTTCAACAGAGATATTAAAACAATGTTTTATCAAATGACTACTTAATGAAGTTTGGCTTCTGCACAGTCTTGGTTTTCTCTGTCAGCCCTCTGTATTTTTTACTTTCTCTGGTTTGATGTGCCATAGTTACAACATGCATTTTCTGTGCATACACTTAAGCCTGAATGCAAATGATTGGTGTGACCACCCACAATGTCAGACGATGAAACAAACACCTGCTTGGCTTAAGCAAGTCATAAACAGACCTGCTGGAGCTGGGGATGGGAATGGGATGCTACAACGTGGCTCTAAGGCACTATAAAAGCTCAACAGAGAGAAGGCAGCAAATGAAGTATCTTCAGGATTAGAAGCAACCCAGGGGACTCTTTCTGAATGATAATTTCTGGCTTAGGTAGCTCAAACCCACCTAATTCTCTACCAGTTCTCAAAAAACCCCTTCCACGGTTTATTATTAGTCAGAAGAGGTTTTTCATACAAACTGAAATATGACAAGACCATTTACTTCACATACCTTTCTTTCTGCTGTATGATTTAAAGAATTTGTGGAGCTATACTTTTCTAAATACTGTTCCTCATACAACTACTGTATTATTCTAAATAATCTTACTCAGAAAACAAGGAACTGGCAAACATTTCCTAAAGTAAAACATATCTATAGAAAACTAACTGGAAAAAAGGCATCAATCAATTAGAATCTTGAAAAATCCTTAAAATATTATTTTCCTGAACCAAAATAGTCAGTTTTTCCTAATAATACCATGCAAGTAGAACTTGCAACTGGTACAAACACACGAAAATCAAACTGTGTGCCTGCTAAACACAAGCACAGCCTGAACGAAGAAGAATCTTGAAAAGCTCTGTTGCTGTGATTCCCACTGGTCTCTCTTCTGTGAAACAGAAGATCACTTGGCAGTTCTAGAGAGCCCAGAGTTAACAGAAACTTTCAGTACTCTCGAGAGCAGCTCATTCAGCCAAATTAAATACTCTAAACAATTCTACAGGGGCTGACCTGCTAATAGTGAAATTGTAGAAAGGGACTCATCACAGTTTTTCTCCCACTCTTCAGTGGAAAAGTTATCACTGTTAATAGTTCACTGAATGTGAATCCAGCAGTCCTGCATCTGAATTTCCAATTAATCGAGTTCACATCTAGAATATTAACGACCAAATCTCTGATGAAAGTTCTTTGAAAGTTCAGTTTTGACAGACTTTTTCAGGAAAGCACTCAACACTCAATTCTTAAAAAAATATTCTAACAAAAATTAATTGTGTTTGAAGTGATTGTAATTATGGAACTAAATATTAGAATGAGAATTGGATTCAGTAATATCCCTGTATCAAATCATTGCAATAGTGCATGCAAATCAAATTCCCTCTCCTGGAGTATTTCCCATTTCTGTTACTCTGAGAATTGAACTTTGTCATGTTCATGACTGTAACGGAGCACTAAGCTGGGAATAAAGCAGGGACATCAGTAGTAGATGGTCACTCTCTTGTGGGGGTGGATGCACAGACAAACCATAGA
>JAWWEV010000001.1:112524185-112547306 GCA_035583235.1 Hafferia zeledoni
AAGCTGGGAATAAAGCAGGGACATCAGTAGTAGATGGTCACTCTCTTGTGGGGGTGGATGCACAGACAAACCATAGACAGGCAATTTCAATCTGAGAGGAAAGGGGTTTATCATTTGTACTCTTTATAAATATTGTTGTTGGACAACAGTGTTCCTGACATTTTTGAATTATGAGTCTTCTGTACCATTTGTAACTCCCGTAATACATTTGCTTAACCAGATTTTGGTTGGTTTTGGTTCCTGTTCTAATGACAGTCCAGGGTTTGTTTAGAACTTAAGATATTCATGACCTATTGGTATATAACACATCTGTAATAATGAAGAATGGATGTATTTCTGAAGTAAATGATTTATTTGTCTTTGCAAGCCAGAGAGAGGACAGTTTGAGAAAGAATGAGATCTTGCTCTGCACAGAAGTCTGAGAAATCCTATCCTCTTAGGAAGAAAACAGAACAAAATATTGGATTCCTTACTTAGAAACATATTTAGTAGCCATAAGAAAATTCTGTAGCTTGGAAAATGAAGGACTGTGAATATATAACCATATTGTCACATAGATTTTGTTAGAATTGAGTAAACCTTATCAGGGGTAACTGTATTTTAAAAACTGGTGTCAGTTTGCCATCAGTCACTTCAAGAATGTGCAAAGACAATGCACAACTGCTGTTTTTCTGTTGAGGTTAAATGGGCAGCCAATAGGTCCTCTCTCTTCTTTGGAAATTTTTATAAATGCCTCACTGGAATCTTTTCTTAAATACATCTGAAGAATAAATTCAGATTTCAACACATACGCTCCAAAGAGCCAGGAACAAAGAGCACGTGGGTTAAGATACTGAAACCTGGTGAGAGCTCTGGCAATATGCAGATCTCCTGAAAATAATATTTATGGTGTGAACAGTCTAAACAGAATCTACAAGTAGAAAGTAAATGGACAACTGAGCAAAGTTAAGGCACAGACTCAAAGGTGAAAGTTAAGACATAACTAAAAGCCTGAGATCTATGATAGAAATCATTTACTTGTCCTAAAAAAGCAGACAAGTCAATAAAAAGACAATTTTTAATGACTGAAACTGGTGTTTCATTTTCTTTGAGCTGAATTCTCTGGAAGGTGGAGGTAGATAGAATCTTTAACAGCCTCTCCTCCCACTTCAACTTCCCCACCCTTTGAATAAGGGCAATTATAATCAGCAGGACCAGGTACATCTGCCAGAGAGACAGGAGGCAATCTCAGAGCAGCTATTTTGTGACTGGAAGTTGTGTAGTTTGTACTTAATATTGCTGGACTCAAAATTATACAGTTCCTGTAACCCTTCCAGTAGATTTATTATCCACTCATTGCTGTTAGTGCCTGGCAGTTTTCCACAGCAAAAGGAGACAGCAGAAAAAAGTGACATAACACCCCCTCAAAACCAATACAAGTCACAGACCTTATCAATAGGATTCAAAGATGGTACTCAAGATCACAGTCAAATTACATTTACATTGTTCTATTCAATAAAAATAATCTGAATAAAGGTGTGTTGAATGAAGAACTGAAGCTAAGAGGCATCTAGGCCACTAACAAAATTAGAAGCATTAAAAAAGGCAATAAGGTGACAATACTGAATTATAGTTAATTTTCAAACTAGACTTATGGGTAGAAGATCTACATTAGTAAGATGAAGCACATTGGGAATAAGTTTTATTTCCCAAATCTTTAGAAATAAAAGACACTGTGTAATTAAAAAGAGTAGAGTTTTAATAGGAACACTTGGATCTTTTACCCAGTTTTAAATGGTTTTTAAAGTTTTATTAGCCCCATTATGGAACAGTCCCATGAAACAATACTCTGCACAGCATCACCACAGCCTAAGCACCGCTGAAAGAAAACCTTCCTGTGAATCTTAGAGGAACCTCCTTTCAAAACTCACTTTTAGATGCCAAATAAATATTGATTTAAAAGGTCCTATAAAGCAATATAGAGGTCTATCTGAATTGCATCTTTGCTTGTAGGAAATAGTTTCTCTTTCCTGCTTCTTGACAGGTTTTATCAATATAAACTAGATAGAGTGAATATATGTTTTCTCCTCCTCATTATCTGTTTCCAGGTTCCTCTGAAACAGAACAGCAGGCTAGAGGGAACCTTGGTTTGACAAATGATGAAAACTTTTGTGTTCATCAAAAAAAAGAAAGATGTCAGTCTGAAAAAATGGAAGTAACCCTTTTAAGGGTGAAATCCAAACTTGCAGCTGACAACAGAGCAGGAAAGTTCATCTGTTTAAAGTAGGACAAAACCCTGTTATTTTTGACACCTGATCTGGACACACAAAATGATAAAAAAAGGAAAAGACCAGAGATGAGAAAAAAATGCATGTTTGTACAGTTTGTTACAGCAGTAAAAACCCAAAATAAAGATTCAAGTTCTAGGTGTAAGTAATATTTTTATTTCAAAAACCATTTTTGTGAGCCTTAACATCAGAAATACAAAGATTCTCAAGAACTGTGTGGACAAAGCTCTCTTATTTTTGCAAGAAAAAGTACTGTTCCTTGGCTAAGGAATTTTAGCAGAGTCCACTCAGGTGCAGAGGCCACTGCTATGAAACAGCAGCATCAAAATGAGGAGTATGTACCATTCCACAGTTTGCACAAAGTAACTGTGTTTCAGACAAAACTGTTGATGAGACATGACTGATTACCTTGCCGGTGGATCATCCCTCCGTGCATAATTCTTGCCACAATGCAATGGTTCAGCTCATTCATTTTTAAAGTGATTCCCTAGGAAAAATAAAAAAAAGTTTATACTTTTAAAAATAAAACACTAAGCAGTGTGATTCCTGAGTGTTTAAGAACAGTTACTTTTCCTAAAAGCTTGAAGGCAGGGAATAAATTTTAAGCTTAAAATAAAATCTTTGTCACTCAGTTGAATATGAGCAGTGAAAACAGACACTATTTGTAAGTGAAGATGCAATACTTTAACATAAGAGCATATAAGACTGTGGTTTGTTAAAAACATGGGTTTGTATTGAAATGGGAAGTGTCCAGTTGGGTTTAAATCATAATTTGCTGTAACTACTACAAGGTTGATTTAAACAAAACCATCCCTAGTGGTAGGTATGAATGCACACCAGCACTTTAATTTAAAAATATAGACAGGAGGATAAATACCTACAATGGCTGCTGAACTATTCCAGTTTATTGACAGCCCTACTTCAAAGTGCAAAAACTGTTACTGAAATCACTATAACCCTGGTCTTCACCAGTCCAGAAAGACACTGAGGTTCCACCCATACCATTGGTTCATCCGTGTTCTTCTGGAACTGCACCAGCCGAACCCGCGTTACATTCTCCATGTCCATGTCGCCGTTGGCGCTTTCCGGAGAATCTCCGTTCAAGTACGGAGAGGTGGGAGGAGGTGTGACCCTCAGCGCTTCATCACTGTAAACTTCATGTGCCACTACATCATGAGTTTGAAGTAAGGCCTAGAGGAGATTACAGCAACAGAATATCAGACTTGCATCACCTCTGATGGTTCCGACTCATTCCTTAGAAGTATTTTCGAAACTTTTTATAAATTAAAGGAAATCCAAGATATTTGTGCCTCACTTTTTATACAGGAGCTTTTGCCTTAAAGGAGTCTAAGACTGCAAATGCATATACACATACCTAGCCTTTAAAATCTGCATGAGATAACACGATTTTTTACTGTAGAGACACCAATGACAATGATGTTGCCACCCTCTCCCTCGTCTCCTCGACAGCTGCAGTGTCAGAGTGAAGGATCTTTATGTGCATAGACACAGAATTAAGAATTTATCTTTCTGAGCAAACTATTCTATAATAATTACTCTAGGAAAATGTAAAGGGATTCAGATCCCATGGTGTTTCATTCTAATAAAGGCAGACTATGGATCAGTACTGACTGAAATAATGAAATACTGTTTTTTTTGTTTACTAGCATAATTGCTTCCACACTCTCCCCTTCCCCCAGAACATGGACACTGCACCACGACACTGAGTTCAAAATGCGTGGGAAAAATTACAATGTAAACCAACAAACTGCTCAAATACTACTTCCTTAGCTTTACTGTTAATTGATGCAAAGAATGGTACAACATGTAATTGATCAAATGTATTGAAATATCTCTGATAAGTAAAACAACTGTGTAAGAACTCTAAGCTGGGGCAAAGACATGAAGTCTGCATAACTATAAAAAGTGTAACAAGAAATATGAGATAAAAGTTGAACAAAGCATAAGCATTAGCAAACCAATATTCAACAGTTCCAGGCTTTTTTTTAATGGAACATTCCACTGTTCTCCAGGAAATCTTCAAGAACCAAACGTCACATCCATTTCAGATTTGCATTCAATTCTTAGTAATGAATATATTATAGCCAACTTGCTTTTGTCTCAAACTAAATCCAATTTATATGTGAACATGCTGGTTCTACTCCTATACTGATCAAGGACAGAGATAGATCTGTCTCTATACCCAAATGGATTGGTTTCCCAGATAAGGATTGATAAATCCAGTCTAGTTTCTACAATCTCTCTACAAAAGTAGAAGTATGAGCCACTACTGGTTAGGTCAACCTGTATTATAGTTAACATCTTTTTAATTTTCATTTAAATGCTCACAGCTCTTAGCTTGCAAAACTCATCAGTTTTTTAAGGCCATCTAGAATTTGTTTTGGCAGAAAAATCTGACTCTGCAACATCTTAGTCTTCAGTGAAAGCGTTTGTGCAAAACTTACACTAAAAAAGTACTAAAAAACCCCTACAAGATGTATTTCTGAAGTGGAACCCAAGGCAGAAATGGGGTTTTCATGGCCTCTACAAAATCCTAAATCTGTTCCCAAGGTAACACTTCTGAAGTGTACCATGCCATAAAAGATAATTTCACTATAGTTGGGAATTCAGCATTATAAGGATGGAGTGGAATTCCCTAAATGCGACAAGATTTTTTCCATTTCTGATACTGCAGGTCCTCTGCCACACCTAAACTAACAATGCTCTGCCCATATTCCCTCCTGTTCTTCCAGTCTTTCAGGCCCACCTACACAAATCCTATTTTAAGTTAAATACCAACCTCTTATCTGCATTTTCTGGTTTTTGTCTTACTTTGTCAACCACTAAGCTAAAACTTGCAACAATTCCTCTGCATTAGCCTGCACTACTGAAGCAACATTTTATGTTAGGGATCTGGCCTCATAGGTAAGTTAAAGCACTTCAGTAGGATTTAGCTACAATTTGATTTATTAATTGGGTGTTGATTTAAGTGTGAACACTTCCATGCAGGTTTAGGAATTTAGGTTATTCCCATCCCAGAAATGAACCCTGTTTGCAGTTGTCACAAACAGGACAGGAGCTGCTGTTACAAAAAGCATCCATTCCAGGAGTGTGGTCGTGGCTTTGCCTGCAAGCATTGTTACAGAGTGGGATGATCTTCTGTGCTGCTTCAGCCCAACCTACTCAAAACTGCTTCCTTAACTTCACCATCCTTGGAGGAATGTCAAAGCTGTGTAGATGTGGAGCTGAGGGACAGGGTTTAGTGGCGGACTTGGCAGTTGGGACTCGATGATCTTGGAGGTCTGTTCCAGCCTAAATAATTCTGTGATTCTCTGCCTCTGCCTGTAAATGTTACACTCTCCATGCTTTAATATTACATTTCTTATGTAATTCAGGGCCTCACGTTTGTTTCACATCAAATAATTGCCTTGCTTCAGACTACTGGATGTGGCACTGAGTGCCATGATCTGGTAAAGGGACTGGAGCTGGACCAAGGGTTGGACTTGATGATCTCAGAGGTCTTTTCCAACCCAATCGATTCTATGATTCTATTCTATGATTCTGTTTTTAGCAACAATATGAACCTTGTAGGAGGTTAAAATAAGGTACTTCAAACATTATTAAAAGTGGATAATTATTCCTAAGTGACTTCTGAATGTGTTAAATTAACACAAATTCAGAAACAGCAGGAAAGTACACAAGCTCAATTTAAATATTAAAAGCATTTAATAAAATTATTACTATTGGACTTTAATACTTAAAGTTATTTGTTTTCATGCATTTCTGTTGATTTTGATAACTTAGATTTTTTCCTCTTTTTTCTTTGCAAAACATGATAATCCTGCTAAAAAATAAGTTTAATAAGAACAACTGCTTTCTACTGTATTGCAAGATCACTGTCTGTAGAGAACACCATAGGAAGGCAAATGATGATGGATAAAACTTCAATATGTAATTAAATAAAAGTCTCCTAGAACAGCAAATGTTTGAACTGCTGCAACATACCAAACATATATAATAGAATCTTTTAGAGATAAGATTGGCGCATCTGAAAAACTACTGAAAGTTGTGTAATGGAATAAAAGCTCCTTGAAATGTGTACATAACAAATGAGGTCCTTGATAATATTTTTGAAGAATTCTTAAATGGGTTAGCTGCTGAAAGACCTTCATGCAGAATTTACATACATTTCTTTAAATTAAAATGTTGAGCATGTACAGACTATATTAATAATTTATTCATGAGCCCATAAGACACACAAGGGTAAAAGAAAACTAAACCAACACAATACCTTGAACTCAAGTATCAGTTACAAACACACACTTTATTGGCTTTGGTTCTGTAAAGAACTGTTCACAGTGTAACCCATAACACTGTCGTTAAGCAAACAAGACAAAATACACTCTTTTGTCCTCTGATTAGGGAGACACATTAGATAATTATATAAATAATAGTAAGATAATCTGTTATCATACAGGTGTTAATGCACATGATCTTACTTATTACACCTTATTGCTTCAGTCTCTGTCCATTAATAATCAGACAATTGCTCTGTGCCTGGCAAACACATGGAGTGTAGGCTGACAATACTGTTTTGTACAATTATTCCCCTTCCTAAGTTTTTATTTTAAAGGCTTCAGCTCCAAAGGGAAGTTTGGCAGAATACAACAAATAGAAGCATAATTTTGTAGAGCTCTGCAACCCCACAAAGCTGTACCTGGGAGCAGGACTGGGAATGGTGGGAGAGGACGGAGCTGCCCCTTTGACACCTGTACACTCTGGTATCTGCACCCTACAGGTGTGGGTCTACACCAGCTTATGCAGGTTTCACTGCAGCTTTACATTCCTCCCTAACCTGAACTGTTCCTATCCCCGTGCCCATTCTGGCTTTGGCAGCATTCCTGTTATCCTGAATTCTTTTTGCTAAATGGATTGGGCTTTTTAGCAATTTTCTGCTAGTTTAGTGCAGTGCAATACTGAAGTGCACTTCCAGGTGAATGCCAGAACAACTGCAAGGGAGAAGCTGAAACATGGGGAGGAGGGATGGTGTGACTTCAAAAGAACAGCAATTTAGTTTGGGATGCCATAAACTGATTTGCTGAAATTACTACTCATCAAAAATACTTGTTATAGAACTGCAGCTTATTCTTTAAAAAAAAAGTACTTCTTATAGAATTGCAGCAAAAGAATTCTGACAGATGGTTTTAAATTTATGAGGATATCAGGAAATAGAGATAGCTATAAAAGAGGATTTTCAAATCAATTTTCCTGTCACTTGATTTGATACATGAAATTTCTATATACCACAATCATTTTTATTGATGCCTACTCCAAAAATAATTTATACTTTTAAAATGCTCTTTCTCCACATTGCCTAATGTTTGTGCAACAGTGTGGCAATTACACAAAAAAAGGTAAATCAAATGAACCTGTCAGATCCCAAATAAAGAAGTTGAGTATTGGTGAGGGTTTTTTTAACCTTTCTTACAAGGTGGCTGAATACCATTTCACCTTGTTTTCTGTTCTACTCCAGGCAAGGATTCCTGCTAAATGTTGAATCAGAGCTGTTACAACCTTCAGGATAGGTACCATCTCCAGGGAATAACATCAGTGTGTTGCTAAGTACACACAGAAAAGCCAAACTCTGCATCAGCAATTAGTGCAGTGAAGCAGGAAAGAATCAAAAAGTAAAACACTTGGATTAGTGAGGACCTGAGGTACACACTGAACACACTGCAGGGGTTTTTACTTCTTCCACCTTGCCCTGTGGACTGACTGTCCATCAGCTGCTGGGCTACACTGGCTCCTGGCACACACCTTTGAGTTTACTGTTACCTGGACACAGTCAGTTTGCACTCTCTGAGCCCCTCACATGGTACAAGCCAAAGGGCAACCAGGAGGTTCACTTCAAAACCACACTCTGATCCAATTTAAAGTACTGAAATAAATGCACCCAAAGTTACAGTGGCCATCAAAAGAACACACTGGGACATGCAGCTATCCAGAATTCATCTGATACCTGAACAGGAAGTTGGTTTCAGCTCACTCTTTCCTGGAAATTAGGTTTATCCTTCAGACTTACAGTAATTCAGCTTTCAGGTGAGCAAATTCCACAAAGCCCCCTGAATACAATCCTTGTGTTAGGGAAGGTCAAATTCATGATTATGAACTGACAAGAGTGTACAGCAGATTTAAGCAAACATGTTTATTTCTCAACTTATGAACTTGATCTACAGCATAGGCAAAATAAATTCCTCAAGTGTTTTCACCAGACTGGACTTCAGTAACTTGAATCAAGTCACTAAGCAGCCACATCCCAGTTACTGCCTACAAATCAGATTTGGGAAACAGACAAATGAAGAGTTGATAAATAACACAAATTCACTAGACTGTACGTGCATTGATTTATTGTAAAATAATACTAAATCAACACTTATTTTGCAGTGAATTCACACACCTTTATCCTAAGAAGACCTTGGGAAAAAGCAAAAGGAGGATCCCAGCTCTACCTACGGACATGTAAAAGGATTCATTCTTCCTCCTATGTGCAACACAGCTACCCCAAAACACAGTGAAACTGCTCCATAAGGAGATTACTTCAAACTACTGACAGTTTTCAGCACAGTAAGGAGGACCAATAGTTGCAGCAATAGTAATTCTTCTGCTGGACCAGCAGATTAGAAATACTTATTAGTAGGTATATTGTATGCAGCTTCATCAATTAAGAGATTTTAAGGAGAACTTATTGAAGTTTTTTAACATAAAAAAATATTAAAAAACCCCAAAGCACAAAATACCCCCAAACCCTCCAACAAACCAACAGGAGTAGAATTTGCTTACCATGAAATGAGGTTGTGTTAAAATACGCTTTAGCTCCTTTGCATCATTGTTCTCTGGGTAACATGAAATTTCTTCCAATACCTGCAAGATAAGTAGGAGAAATGGCCTTTGTAACTTTCGTTTAAATAAAGTTATTAAACAAATGAAACCCCTCACTGCTCAGTCAGAGTATCCCCAAATGATTATACAATTGTTTTTGACAGGAAAGGGCTTAGGAGAATGTGACCTCACCCTGCCCCAAGAGAACAAAATACCTCATTCCAGTTTTCTCCCTGAAACAAATTAAAGCAGAAATTTGAAAGAAATGCTTGTCCTTTCTCTTTTTTTTTCTCAGTTGACAGTATTCCTCCAACAGCTAAATACATGGAGACAGAAATGGAGTGCCAATATGTGACACACATGACCTCCACCAGGTGCTATTACACACAGGGTCTCAATTTATTAAAACAATTGGCTAAAAGCAGAATCAAAAATACTCATAAAGCCAATTGTTAAAGGCACCAAGTGTAGGTAGGCCATCTGCTACCCCACCTCCATCTCCAGATTTTATAAAATCTGAGCCATAGCTCAGCTGATCAGTGGGGAAGGAGGATGGAGTAAATCAGCTTTAACTCCTTCACCTGTTTCTTACACCTTTTTTTTCACACACTTGGACAATGAAAGCAGAGTATTTTGCTTCTGGAAGCACCTCCCAGGATTAACTGCCAGAAAACTCTGCAGAGCAGGATTTCAGGGCATCTACCAGTGTGGTTTCAGTTATTACACAGAGTTTTAAAGTCTTGCTGTTCATTCTGTTCTGATAGCATTATAAACAGTGTTTTCCTAGGACATTATCCCCAACAACTGTACTCATTTTTACTGATAATATATAACACAACTTTTTAACACTTGAAATAAATTAACAAATAAAATGCTATTTGCCAGGTGTAAAACATTAAGAACACTTATGCTTATTTATCTTCGGTCATTTATCTCAATGAGCCACCTTCACTGCACTTTCAGGTCTTCTCTTCTCAGACATTTCTATAATAAACTTGTTCTTTCAATTTAAAAAGCTGATACTTTTTTTGTGACTAAACCACATAAATATCAAACTTCTGCTGCAGATGAATAAACTGAACACGAAAGATGCTGCAATTACTTAAGAGGAGGGTTCCCTTTAACACTGATATTGTGGCAGCAAAGGTAAAAATGATTAAACTGAGTAATATTTGTGATCCTGACAGACATAATGGAATTTTGCAAGTTTATGCAACTTGTTACATAACTTTAATAAGCAGTTGTAGCATTCTTGAAAAAATTCAGATAATGAGCCAAAATACAGATCTTAATGAAGTAAAATAAGTTTAAATACAATCAAACTTTCAAAGTAAAAAATATATTTCAAAGCCATTACCTCTTTGGCTCTCTGTACAGCATCACTTGGAGGATTCCTGATTTGTGGTGAAGATTTTGTGTTTATTTTGTCATAAAGCTGAAAGAACAAGAAAACAAACTACTGAAATCATATGCTACTTTATATAAATTAATGATTACAATTAATTACAATAGCCTGCTTATGTTACCAGGATTAGAGGGTGATTGTTGAACTGCAAAACCCACAGATGTTTTGTATACAAAATCCAGCAGCTCAGGGGTTTGGCTTTTGGTTTCTAAACATTTCCTGATTTGAACGGCGCCATAGATTCTGAGTTCATGGGATGACATGGGAAAGTTCAGGGGGTTAAGGGATTCTGCAAACCTCCCAAGCTTTTTCCACAGACTTACAGAAACTATATTCTCCTGTTAGAATTGATCCTATGAATCTTGAATAAATGCTATAAATCACACATTCTGAAGTAAAAACAAATTAATCTGCATATCCTGCTTGTCTCAATAAATCAAATCATCAAACATTTTGAGCAGTAATTTATGTAAACCTCAGAATATGGGAAAATACTCGTGAAGATAGAATCCTACAAAAGCCAAAGACTTGGAGAAGAAAAAAACACACAAAAAGAGCACAATTATTTTACTAGGATTTTCTATTGGACAGAACAATGTCAGTGTATTTAAATAGGCTATCATAAGCCTTCTACGTTAATTATTTTTTTCTAAAAGAAACTTTTAAAAACCATCCAACTATGCAAAATACAATAGAAGAAAGAATTTCGGTTTCAAATTAGAGACAGATATTCAGGTCCTTTATCATACAAACCTTACACATTGTGCCAGTTTTAAAGGAATAAAAGTATACCCAAGAATAAGCAGGCACTGTAATAGGCAGTATTTCAAATAAAAATCTTTTGGTTTACATTTCAAATAATATAAAGATGATCATGCCTGTAATTATTTCCTATTTATATTAAACTACTTCTTTGTAATATAAGACAGAAAAAAGACACAAGTAACTGTTTCTAGGAATTTACAAGAAATTTTTGTCACAGTGAGGGTGGTGAAACAAGTTGCCCAGGGAAGTTGGGGAATCTCTCAACTTTGGAAATACTCAAAATTCAACTCAAATTCAAAACAGTGGATGTAAACAAACATTCAAAATAAAAAAGGGACTCATCAACCTTCATGAAATCCTAACACTGTGAAAGATGAGCTGACAAGAACCCCTCATTTTGGCTGCTCAGCAAGGAGTTCTCAGGAGCTTCCCCTGGAAGCCACAGCTCCATTGTTTGGCTTAGAATGGCCTTGGATGTTGGAAAAAGGGAATCTTGTCAGAATACAGAATTGTCTTCTTCTCTTTCTCACATGAAACACCATTCAGCCTTACAAGGTAAGTAAATTGGTACAAATGCAGTCCAAGATGATCATAATTTTCCTTTGTTAATAATTCAATGCACATATTGAACATTTCACAAGGATTTGTTAATTTTTCTTAAATAAATAAAGACAAACTATGCAACTCCAGCAACTCCAAATAATTAAGCATCACTCTTATATACCTGTTAGGAAACTGCCTCAAGCACAATCCACTGAACCAAGCAGCAGAAAAAGGCATGATACCCAACATGCATACTATTGAATGCCTTTTTCTGTAAATTACACATATATTCTCTTTAAGATTAATGAAATTACAGAAAAGCTACCATGAAAATATTTCCATTACTTATTCCTAGCAAGGATTGAAATTTAAGTCACTGAAGTTGCTGATTTCCTTCAAGTTATGATCCAAACCAACCAGCAGTTTATAGAAACAATTTCTTCTCACTATCATGGGAGAGTTATCTTCTGAGATTAGGAAGGAGGCAGAAAGGAAAGCAGAGAGCAGAGTTCCTCTAAGAATGTTCAAAAAAACCCAAACAACCAAGGCAAAGTTCAAACTAAACAAGGATGCATTAATTTTTCCATAGCTCCTTCAGGATGAGACATGGCACTTAAATTTTATCTTCAAGGACTGCTGCTTACTGAGATTTGCTTCCAAGGCACCAAACTATCAGGAGGAACTATGACAGTACTTAAAAAAACTCCTTCATATTTCCATTACGGTTTAAAGCCAATATATTACCCAAGCCACAGGATTCCTTCATTGTGGAGGTAGAAGAGAGTCTCACCTAGAGAAGGGATGCACTTCTGGTGGCTTCACTGGCACAAGTACGTCTCTTAATTTTGAAATCGTATGCTCTAATTCAAGTTAGTTCATGGAGTTTTCAGTTTGCAAGGGGACCAGCTATGTATGGTAAGAGGAGCAAAGCTTGTACTGTGCATTAATGCACCAGAAGTGGTGAATCAGTCCCAACTTCTCTGCAGTCTTTGGAAAAAGACTGGGTTTGCAATACTTTTCAAGATTTTTGCACTTAAATACTGCTGTAGCAGAAGCAATTTAGAATAAGGAGTTTACCTCTCTGAAAGCATTTGAATGTAGAGGTTTCATTTAGACACATTAAAAAGAACATTAGTTCTCTTGGACACAAGAATCCAACACACCTTTACACGAAAGTTGTACAAAATGTGTAAGAAAACTCTGAATGAAACTTGTTTGCACACAACATAGTCTGAACATCCATGGCAATCACAGCCAGGCTCTCTACACCCCTGTGGTACAGAACACAGTCCTGTGAGCAGTGAGCCACTCAATTTGAACCCCAGAGAACCAGCCTGTTTCCAATGCTGTCACCTTTCAGCAGCCCTGCAAATGGGAGTCCTTCAGGGACCATATCAAAGGGGGTTTCCTTGTGGAACAGAATGAACTGGTTCACTCTCCACTGTCCTCAACAGAATTTGTTTCTATGTAACACCAACAGACTTACAGCAGGATAAAACCTGTATGTGCCCTAAGAATGGCTTCTCTTTTTGCTGGAAGTGTCTATTTTCCAGCAAATAAGTCTGGCCCCTCAGCCCACGAGCCCAACCTCCAACAATTTCACTGAGCAATAGGCATAAACATAACAATTAAAAATTTCTAAGAATTAAAAACAATCTTGTAAAATGAAACAGCATTTGTAATGTTTGGCATTTCCAGACTTTTGAATACTTTGTATCTCAGTCTCACCCCTCAGCACCAGTTATTCTGCATTTTCTGGACAGAAACTCAAAGCTGAGAGCTTGCTCTAGACAACCTCAACTGATACATTAACTAAACTTGATAGAACAAATATAAATTGACATTATAGCTAATAAACAAAATAGTACTGCTTCTTAAAAAGATGAATTTTGATTTAAATTTTGCAGGCTAGAACACAAAAGCTATGAAGAGAATACCCACAGGTTTTCAAGGAGAGCTGCTGTCAGTTCACCAGCTTTTGCAGAGTTGAGACTTTTTGCCTTCTGCCTGTATAAAGGGAGCTCGTTTCTGCTGATATTTAAAGCAGACAGCCCAGAGCCTAATCCACAATCAGGCAGGCGAGACAAAACAACAAACTCCTCTGCTGACTAGTTTTTCAGATGTGCAGAAATTTCTTTTTAACCATTTCCTGTAAGAGGAGTCAGAATACTGTCCCAACACAACTCCCATTCAATGTCACACTGAAACATTTGGATATGTCACAAGTGGCAGAAATTCAGCCTCACTGACTCATCTAGTCTTGAATGTAGTCAAAGTTAGATCATACAGTGAAATCAGTAAGTGTTCTATCTATCCAAAGTCTGGAGTTTCTGTGAAGCAAATCAGAAACTTGTTAAATCAAGAGCTATTGAACTCCTAGAGCATAAACACCCCATGATATTTCAACACAAACCCACATTTTGTGGGGATGCAGTTGCCATTCAGACAGGCACTGGGTTGCCAACCTTAAATATTAAATCCCTGAACTGAAACACCTAAAAATAATCATTAAAATATGTCCTTATATATTTGACTTTTGCTTTCTGAAGAATTTAACTATATGTAACACAGTGATATTAGAGGCCTGTTTTTCATCACTTTTAGGTTTTTGTACCATCTAAAAATTTCTCATGTGGGGGTGCTGCCCTTGCACAGAAACATCCACTAACAAATAGGCTTGTTGCTGTTACCTCCCACAGCTCCCCTTCCTGGTCTCCACTTACCCCTGAGGTTTCATGTCCTGCTTGTCTGAAAGGAATCCATGACCCACTGAACGAAATAATATTCACAAGCAGTAATATCAAGGAAGGGCTAAAACTAAAGAGCCAATTAGATAATCACTAGACCATTTCATTCTTTCTTCTGCCAGTTCTGTTTCCATGCAGAATATCGTACTGTTCCCAGGGGTGTGTCTTGCCTTGGGATTCCAAGCTCTCAAGGAAACATCCCTGAAGCTATCATATCAATTCCTACTGGAAAACACACCCAGTAACAAGGTCACAGTCAGCAGAGGCTTTGTTTTCAACTTTGTTTAAAGACAGTTTGCTCTTTTAAACCCTCTGTTCTTCCCTGCTAAGGACTGTGCCTGGAGCTCTCTGGTGCCACTTTGTCATCCAAGACTTAACATTTACTTCCCAGCATAATTCCACAGGTTACAGTCCCATTCTGTATGAAAGTCCAAAGCATATGAAAGACTCTACTTTGTGACCTCTAGAGCATTACAGGTTACAGCCCTTCACAGCTTCAAACCCTTTTCTGTGTGATACACAAGTTATAGAATAGGAGCATGAGCAACCTTTGTATTCCAGCATCTTAGTGAAAATGATGAAGGTTCATTTCACTGAGAATGAACAGAAATTAAAGGACAGAATGTGAGAGAGATGGTATCTGTTTAATTAAGGTAGAAACATGAAATGATTGTAGGTTTCCTTTCAGAGGGAAGACACATGCCCCCAGCCTCTACAAGGACTGTGCATGCATTTCCTTTGCAGCAATCTAAAGGTAAAAAGGAATCCAGAAAACATTTTTATTGCCTTCACAGTGTCTATTAGTGGCAAATTGGTAACATGAGAGCTGGAAGGAAAGGGCATAGCCCTTTGCCAGTGTCAGCAACAGGGAAGGATGCCCTGTGGCAGTACATGCATTACCACTCAATATTTTACCATCTAAATCTTGCATTGACATGTTTTGTATGCTTGGAACACCAGGGGAACTAGAAGGTCAAGGTATAGAGCACTGAGATTGTCCTTTCTGCTATGAAGCTGAATGTTGTATCTATCTCCTGATCCAAACCTTAAAAAGTGAAAATGCATTCAAGTTTAAATCCTCTCAATAGGTTATAATGTTGTGGAACTGTGGGCAGTCCTGAACTGTGGGGGAATCACAGAAAGTTCAATCTGAAACTAAGACTACACAAATCTCAGTAGCTGCACACACTGAACCCACTGTGCTGATGCACGTGGGGTGGCTGCTTTTTAACTGTATTTCTTACTCTGCTAGTTAGGGCAGGCAGCAATTTCAGCATTTAAAATGATAAAGGAAATATTTCTACCTATGCATATTATGTGGCTGTTTACAGTCTTCATAGAATGTAAAATATTTTTACAGTTTGTTCTGAATCAATCTTTGACCTAATTTATTTTTTAAACTGATAGTAAAAAGCACATTCAAGGACACTGGTTCAGACCCCACGGTCAAGAATCAAGATGTTCAATAATATCTGATTTGTATACTCTATTTCTTGCAAGGAGCCAAGTTTTTATTTCAGTGTACATGAACAAACTTTAGCTCCATTGCAGAATGTTTGCCTTTTTAGCAGAAACTACCGAGTGCTATGCACTTGCTCTGTAAAATCAAGGCCCTAACACTTCAGAAGTAAAAGATCTGAGGAATGGGCTATATTTTTACAAAATGAACTGCAGGGTATGTGTGCTTTCTCCCCCACAACTGTCCTTTTAAATTGTGCCTCTTGATCAGCTTCACATTTACCAAGGTTTCAATCAATCAATTAATTAATTATTTTCAAGGTGTTTTATTGATAATGAACAGTTATGTGACTCCTCAAAATCACGTATTTCATTCTATTTAACTTCAGGTAGCCCTAAATGCCTCATTCATGTGTATTGAACCCAGACTCCAGTGTCTGACAGTGTTACATTTCACTGTCAGCTAGAGCTCTAACCTAGTAATTTGTCTCATATTTTAAGAGAAATCCATATTAATTCTCATCATGAGAATTTTGTTGACTGCAGAAGCTGCAGTTCCCAACATGTGACAGCAGATGTTAAAGACATGCCAGGCATATGCATGTAGCTTATCAAAGAGCAGGAGGTCGCAGGGGAGGTTTCAATTGGATATTAGGAAAAAATTTCACCAGTGAAAGGGTTGTCAAAAGGCTGTCTGGGAAGTGGTGGAGTCCCCATCCCTGGAGGTATTTAAAAGCTTTGGACAGGTTTTAGTGGTGGACTCAGCAGTGCTGTGGTAACAGAGTCAATGATCTTAAAGGTCCTTTCCAACCTAAATGATTCAATAATAACCAGCTAAAACCAATCCATCAATACAGAAAGGCTTTAAAAAGATGTGTTTTCCATACATATCCACACCTTGATACACCACATAGAATGAGATCATTCCCCCACTTACAGCATGGACTGATGACCAAGCAGGAACTACAGACTCAGGACAGGCCTAAATGGGCTTCATTCCCACTTCAGCCTGTTGAATTATCTCATCAGGGTTAGTTCACCACCCTGAAGGAAAGGATGTTACTGACCACAAATCTCAATCCATAAAACTAGTTAAATCCACAATGATTACAGAGGGTTGGCAAAGCTTCTCACCTGCTTTGTGACACAGAGTGTATCCTGCACCAGGAGATGATAATGTTGGAATTAACGACCATTTTTGTTTCTCCCTATTCATGTAAATTCTTTGCAATGACATATTGAGAATAAAAATACACTGCAACGAGGTAACTGGTACCTACAACAGTCAACATGCACCAGCCAAGTACCTGAAGAACTGGAAGGAGGCAGTGAGGTCTGCCTGACTTCAAAGACAGAGGCAGAGCTCTCCTGGGCTCTGAGCACTTTGCCTTTGGGGATTTTAACGTAAACTAAGTGTAGAATGAAGTATCATTCTGAAGAAAACTCCCAGCACTTACAAAGCTTACTATTCAAGATTTGGGGACTGTATCCCAGGTGCTGTAACATTTATTGTTGGCATCTCTCAGAGTAAGTCCCAAGCTCCAGGAGAAATAATAAATCTGAAAATCTGAAGCTTTATAAGGAAAAAAACCCCAAACACAACAGGTAGCTCTGTTAGAAAGGAACTGGATTTAACTCGAACTACACACAACATAGTAAAAAGTGAGGAAAATGCAGAAAGTTAAATATGAAAATTAATAAGAAAATGATCTTTTTTGATCTGAAGACAGTATCAGTGAGGTTAATTAAATATTCTGCAAGCGGTAAGAGTACATTTTAGTTTTCTTTGGCATACCAGAGCCCACCCAGTAACTTAAAAATACACGTAATCATGGGAATTTTTCATTCCATATACAAAAAAGAAAGAGTCTATGAATTAATTCATGCTTTTGGAGTAAGATATGTTGATGCCCACAGACACATATGCACAGACACAATGACACACCATTTGCACAGGGAAGTCGACACCAGGCCAAGAGGAATGGGCTGGGTAGTGCAATTCCCATTTAAAGTACACATTTTATTAAGCTGAATTTCACTTGATGATCCACCACATGAGTATCAGGCTTAGAAATACTCATGACAGAACATGAGTTAAAAAGAAAACAGGTTAAGTGTAGCAAAGTAACTCTCAGAATGTCATGCACACTGACCCAGAATTTTGCATTGCTGGAAAATGGTGGATAAATAGATTTCTGAAAAATTATTCTCAAACAGTGTGAAAGTTACTGTTGGCTCTTATTTCTATTTATCTCGGGTTTAAGAGACCAACTTATCTATCACTATTATATATTATAAAAATATGCAACAACAATGCTTTCTGCTCAGAAGACTGGAAATAAAATTCAGTCAGAATTTCTGCTCAGAAGACTGAATATAAAATTCATCCCTTAAATGAATTTGTAAGGCAGAGAAACAGGAAGAACAAGAAGAGAATGAGAAGCTGCTGACTGGCACAGTGACCTACCTGTAACACAGAAAATGAAATGCAAAGATATGAAGGAAGTTGAAAATGGAAGGTATTGCAAAGAATGATAAAGAAGAAATTCTAGAACACCATTTTAAATGTTCTTTCAGACAGAGCTACCACAGAAGTTACCTTTTAGAGAACAAATGGACTGAGGATGATCCAGCCCAGCTGCTGAAGGAATTCTTCAAACAGTTCTCCCTAAGACTTGGTCATTGTTCCTTCTACACTACTTGGGAAAGGAGTTTCCACTGCAGGGTGGGACAGTCCCTCCCACTCCCTGGGGCTGTGCTGCCTCTGCTGCACTGGGATAAAAGCCAGATTTGATTCCCCAAATAGCAAGGTGCTTTTCTGCCAATATAGCTTCTTTATTTTTAACAAATATTTTCCATTTTTTTCCTTACAAACATATGAAATAAAGGATAATTTAAAATATGAAAACGTGTTTTAAAAATTACAAGGAATTCACTTTAGCATAACGTTCTGAGGGAGTTTAAGCAAGGCAAGTGTAACACACTTTCTGATTGGTTTTGCAAATAATAATACACTTTGCTCAGAAAAGAGCAGAAAAGGAAAAAATACACAAAGATTTTAAAGCATTTTCTAACAGAGAACTTTACCATCAGCCATGGCTGGACACTGCTGAATAACTGCAACTTTTACAAAAGACATTCAAATTCGCTGTGCCAACATCCAGCACTGAGAGGGTAAACAGAACAAACCAAAATAAATCCAGCAGAAAGCTTCAGCCAACCATGTAAGAAGCTAAACTGAGGTTCCAAAAACATTTATGCTAGCAAAAGAGAAAACACGTCTCCTTAAAAGTCTGGACTTCAGGACCGAATCTGTTTGGATGACTGAGTTCAAAAGAAACCCTAAGGAAACTCTGAAGTGTGCACAGTGCATGTTCCTTTGAAACATTATCATGTATGTTCCATTGAAACATTAGCAACAAAGAAAAATAGTCATAAAAATGAGATTCTCTAGAAAAATCAGTATGCCCTAAATATATGCACTGTGAATATAAATCAAACTTGAAAACAAAGCAGCGGCTGCACATATAGATATGACACAAATGGCTACTCTAAATTTTATTTAATCTCACTTAGTTAAAGCCATATGTGTATAGTGTGTTAAGCGAGCAAAAGGTAAACTTTATTAAAAGCCCATAAAGCTTCTACCACAGATATACTTGCAGAAATAGCAACACTTACCTTAATGATTCCCTGTATGTAATAAAGTTTTTAGGTTACCAGCCAAAGATCTGGGCCTGGGGAACTCTGTGCCTCGGGACAGACAGATGCACACAAAGCAGTGGCACAGAGAGGCCCCAGCCACACAAAAGCTGATATTGTTCTCCTGCCCAGCAAAAATCTCACTTGTAAATCAACGACATCTGCATTCAGAATCACCCACGAAAGTGTCCCTGGAGAGGTGACCAAACTCCTTGACTCAACAGGAGAACGATTTCTCAGTGTCAGGAGGCAAGAACAGCAGCCTCTGCTTTTACACTCAGCAAACCTCCTTTCCTTTGATGCACTGATAGGGATGAGACACAACGTGTAACATCTCCCTCCTTAGGCACAGCCTTGGAGCTGCTGTACTTTGCAAAACAAATAACTGTTAAAGTCTTTTGTCATGATACAGAACAACAAATGCCTCCAAAATCAGTAACCTCTTCCCGTTTCTTTCCAACTGCTTTACCAGTACTGCTGACAGAAGAAAGCAATGTCTCCCAGGATCTCTTTCATGACAGTCAATAAAAAAATAATTTAATTCAAGTATTTGATAAGGCTTCTATAAATCTGTCAGTGGTAATAAAAAACTGCTTCACTACTTAAATTTAACTCTGTTTTTCCATAAAGTTATTTATATACTTTACTACATCCTTTATCATCCAAATTGGATACCAGAATGAAACTGTCTATAAAGCTTTATATAGTCATAAACTCAGACAGTTCTGAGTCACACACAGGAATCATTCACCAAAATTTTGATCATCACAATTCTGACAGAAGCCAAAAAAAAAAAAAAAAAATCAGTCCAATCCAAAGTTACTCTTTTACATTACAAGAAAGACCAATTATTAAAAAATTATGGTTTTAATACAGTAAATATTTCTAAATGGTTGTTTCTAGAAGAGTCTTCTCTTTACTGTCCTCAGTAAACAAAATTAAGTTTTTAATAATGAATTGTGTAACTTATATGCAGGAAAAAAACACTCAACACAATAGAAGGATTATGCAAAATGATGAAAAATGCACACAATGGAACTATTCAATAAGTTACATCAGGGTATGCTGATGTACTGCAGGATTTGCCCCACAGAGAATATAAATTACTTTCTAAGTTTTTTCCCCGTGTTTAGAACAGCTTTGGCACCCAAGTAAATTGGAGGAGAGTCTTAAGACAGCTCAAAACAGACACACACAAATGCATCAACTAAAAACAATCAATGGACTGATGCCATCCATGGCCTTCAGAGGTGTCTGTCCTCAAAACACCTGAGTTAATGAATTACTGGAAAACTGGACTTCTATTTTGTGATCTGAAAAACCCAACACGTGGGTAACTTGCACCCTTAACACAAAGATTGTCCTCCATGTTTTAGCCTTTAGGAAAAGAGTTAGTTCAGAAGCAAAATAAGGTATTTCAGTAGGAGGCATGACCTACCCTCATGTGCCTGATCTAAAAATAAGGAAAACTCTTGAGAAAGAGTAGGAACATGAGAACAAATTTAGCTATGGGAAATGGCCATGGAAGGGGAACAGCAGTTTAATGCAAAGTGACAGCCACAGCTTTGCAACAGATTAGAAAATTCCTACTTGGTGGAATATAATATTGCCCAGGTTACTTGGTCTGGGGGCTTCAGTAACCCCAAATACTCTGAGAGGAATAAAGAGTTTCCCTGACAGAACTTCATCCAAGTACAATTGATGATTTTTTCACAGATCTGAGAGAGAAACTGGAATAGTACCCATGAATAAACAGAAACCAACCTCCCACACTCAAGTTACTGACATGAAAAAGCTCCCCTTTCAAATAACAGTGTCTGTAATTTGCTTCAGTCTTTCAAATATGTATTTCATGACACTGCAATCTTTTAGCATTTATTATTCTAATGGAAGTATCTTTGGAAAGATTCTATCATCCCCTTTCCACATAGCGTAATACAAATATTGCTTTTTGATAGCATTTTATTCTCATAGATATGTTATTTTAACATGCAATTAAGTGTACCCCTTTCTGTGTAAGAGAATAACTGTGACAAAGAATGGGAAAACTGTACGAATTCATTGCCATTTTTTCTTGTTTAAAAAGCTACAACACATCAGAACAGAAATAACAGGTCACAAATGAAGTTCTATAAACCAGACTGGTACTGTCAAGAACAGAGGAAAGGAAAAGCATTGCAGAAACATGAGTTAATGTCTGGGAGACTTGACATGCAGCAAAATACTGAAACTAAGGCCATGCGGTTTACAAAGCCAAAGAAGTTATATGATAACATAATAATGGTTAATAAATACCTAAAACCTTTCTGCATGAGTGACAGAAGTGTTTTGGTTCTTAGTACACTCATGTTATTCTACTCTTGTCCACATTTTTTAATTTCTCATTATATTGCCTGATCACCTTTCTATTCTGCATTGGGCAATAAAAGAAGAGTGTTTTAAGCATCTGGAACACAAGTTAGATGAACTTACACTGGGGAAAAAAGATTCATACTTAAAAACAAATTGCAAGCTCAGGTGTTGGAGATGCAATTCAGGAAAGTCATGAGCTCCCAGTCCCTTCTTCCTGAGTGCTTTGTGTAGTTTTATGCGATGACTGTTTAATGCAAAATGCACACACAGTTATCAAACCAAAGATTAGCACTGTGGAGAGCTGTGCCAGAGCAATGCCCTCATCACTTCATAGCCATGTAACTGTCTCTGGTCCCTCGAGTCACACGGGCAGCCGTGGTGAGGGGAAGCTTTAGCAGCAGCCTTGTGTTCCCAGACAGAGCAGTTCAGGACCCAGCAGCTGGGCCTGCTTCCAGAAGGAAGTATGTGTGGATTTGTATCCTTTAAACTTGAAGAATGCACAGAATTCAAGTGACCTACTATTCATTAATGAAATTGTAAGAAGTGCACAAATAATCTACCACATTTTAGAGAGTCTATGGCACTGTTTACATTCAGATCATACCCCTGTAAAGCTGCATAGAGGAACTAAAACATTCAACACCTTCTCAGAAAGTCTTTGAACTCTCTACAGCCATAATCATCCACCTGCAGATCAGACAGCTGGAATGAGTCCTATTCCTGCCAGTCTTTCATTGGGTAAAAGCTACAGACAATGTCAGAGCTGTGACATTCACTGAGGTATCCAAGCTGGTCAGTTTAAGACATAGCAATAAACTGGTCATCACCCATAGGGTCACGTGAGCATTTTGGTTTCATTCACGAGTGCATTTTTGAAATTAATCTTTTGATTATGCCCACCTACCACACTCTTTTGTTTTTCACCATTGTCCTAGTTTAGCAGGTGGGACCAGTTGGCACTGTGTGGGGGTGATCAAGGCTGTGTATTCTACCCCCTCTATTC